>PVIC010050099.1:0-12926 GCA_004025085.1 Thryonomys swinderianus | reverse complement strand
AAAAAGAGACGGGGATATGGCTCAGGGAAAAGAGCCTGGGTTCAATTTCTAATACCAAAACAAAAACAAAAGCAACAAACAAAGAAAAACAAAAGTGAGAGAAAGCTTGCATGCACTATAAAGGGGAGCCTGGGAGTGCAGGACAGGGTACACTTGCCTAGCCTAGTGTATGTCAGGTTCAGCCTCAGGCCCTAAAAAATGGGGGTATACGGCGAGTGTAGGGGACCAAGCAAAGAGACATTAAAGAATTAGCCATTCCTGGGCCGGAGGGTTAGCTCAGTGGTTCCAGCACCTGCCTCGCAAGCGCAAGGTCCTCAGTTCGATCCCGGAAACCACATACAATGCTGGGCGTGGAGACTCACGCCCACCAGCAATCAACACCGCATACCACAATGCCTGGCGTGGTGGCTCATGCCTGTCATCCCAGCACTTGGGAGGCAGAGACAGGAGGATTGCTGAGTTTGTGGCGGCTTGCCTGGGCACCATAGTGAGCTCAGGGCCAGCCTGAACTACAAAGCGAGACCCTGTCTCCAAAAAGCAAAAAAAAAAAAAGAATTAGCCATTCCTTTAGCATCTTTTGAATTTGGGAGCACAGCAACATATAATCTTTTCATTTATTCACACAAATATTGTGCTCTGTAATGTTCTATGGGTTGGGTGCCCCTTAGAGAATAAAACAGTAATAAATCCCTGCTTTCATGTAATTTACACACCCACAGGAGACCAAAAGAAAATATTAAAACAGCAATTACAATTTGAATTTATGCTGATCAGGGTGAGGTCTGAAGACCTGAACTACAGTCATGAACTTTGCAAAGGCTGGAGTGTTCGCCAAGCTCCGGGGAGGAGCGCGCCTTGCAAACCCAGGGTGAGGTCAGCGCGCCTTGGCCGTCTCTTACATTCAACCACGCACATGTGTGTGCCCACGCAGGTGTGTGTGCGTGCAGTATGAGGGTGTTGACTGTGGCCCTGTGATGCCTGCAGACTGGAAAGCACCTCACCTCTCAGGAGGAGGCTGCTGGGGAGGGTGGGACGGCGCAGCCACTATGGCCTCCCGGCCTGGCTTTGTGATGGGGCTCCAAATAAAGGCTCCCCTGGAGTGAGGCTGAGGCTTACAGGTGTGCCTGGGAGCTGCAGGTGGGCCAGAGGCCACCTGGGCTCTCTCTCCCTCCCTGTACTGGAACTGAAACCAGGGCCTTCACACTGAGCTAAATCCCCAGCTAAGTTGCCCAGACTGGTTTGAATCATTCTCCTGCCTCAGCCTCCCAGAGTGGGGATCTAGGTGCAGGACACCGTGCCTGGCTCAGTCTTCATCCTGTGTTTGATCTGTAAAATGGGCATACCAAATCTGTGCACTCTTGGTTGTGGTCAGAACTCAGGGAGACAGAGCCGTGTCTGTTACATGGTAGCTATTTGTAGGTCTTATTTATTATTCTATTATCATTGTTACTAACAATGATAACAAGGAACAAAATTGTCCCCCATGGCCCTGTGTTCCCCCTGGATCACAGACTGGAAATGAGACACCAATTATGAGCAGAGAGCAGGCCTTCAGCTCGCTGCACAAGGACGGCATGCTAATCTGAGCCTCTCCAGACTCAGGACTGTGAGAAATAAGTGCTGCTTGTCACGGTGCTTTATCAGAGCAGCCTGGACAGACAGCTGGGAGGAAGTGGCAGGCAGTCTGAGCTCACCTCCGCTCCCTCCTGTATCCCTCCTCTCCAGACTCCAGGACAACCTGCAGGTGACTCAGGTGCTAGCACTTTCTCTTTGTCCCCGAGCAAAATGGAACTGACTTTCTCAAAGAGGCCCATGACAACAGGAGCTTTCTAAGCTGCAGTGGTGGGAAAGGGGCCCGCTGGGCCAGAGGGCCTTGAGCAGGACCTGGAGGCCCAGCAGGAGGGCAGCAGGGGCCAGGGGCCGGGCCGTGCAGCAAGCTTTGGGGCAGAGACCCGACGATGTCTCTCCCAGCCCCGGCCACCTGCCCATGAGGAGAAGCCCGGCTGGACGGTCTGGCTGGTTTGGGAGAAAGGGACCAGGTAAGAGCTCAGAGTGCTGGGAGCGTGAAGGACGCCGGGCATGCCTTGCGGGGAGCATGTGCCAGGTCCTGGGGAAGCTGTGGGCTCCAGACATGGAGCTGTTGCTCAAGTTCCTCTGTCCCCGGCCCGTCCCCCGGGGCAGCTCCACAGAGGCCTCCACCGCCTCAACTAGCGGTCTGGGTCCTCCGAGCTCAGTGCACCACCTCCCCCTGCCTCTCCAGCAGTGCACAAAATGCAAAGTCGCAAGAGCAGCACAGTGGCATGGGAATGTGGCCGCCTTGCTGTGGCCACCGTGGCCTCCTTCGGTTCTGTCTGAGGACTGGCTCTCTTGCCCACGGTGCACAGGGAGGGGACAGATGTGCCCTGTGGTGACACGGACACGGCTCTCGTGGGCTCAAGCACAGCTGCTCACACTGGCTGCCCCTAGAGTCAGCAGGTGGCCCAGCTGGACCCCCGAAGAGGGACCTTTCTCAGCTCACTGTCAGCCTTATTTAAGTAACTCATTCAAGTCCTGTCAACATGGGCTTTTGCCTGGAGCCAGTCAGTAGCTGACTCAGTCGGGCCACCTTTCCAAAGGAAGAACCTCTCCTGTCCCTTGGCTGGAACGTGGGGGTGCATTTCCTTCAATATAGAAAGAAATGAAGTCAGAGTCTGCAAGAAAGGCTACCAAGGCAAGGCTCAGGGCTTGAGTGTGGATCTGTATGTGCTGTGCAAACTTGCGGAAGCTGCACAGCATCTCTGTGCTTTATTCCCTCATTTGCATAATAGGGACACTATTAACCCTCCACAGAGCTCTGAGTGCAAGGCCTGGTTCACAGCACTATCAGGGCATCGGTTCCCACAATCCTCTACTCCTTCCAGGGCTCAGGACAGTGACCCTCACTGCCTTTCTAAGACAGTAGAGAAAGTGCAAAACTCCCAGTGAACAGGACGGTTAGCTGTGGCACTGCAAGGGTCAGACACAAGTGACTCTGGTCTGAATACTGACTCTGGCCCTTGTGCTTCCAAAGTGGATGTGGTACCACTTGAGCTAAATCCCTGGCAAGGATGCATTTTAATGTTTGGTGAGATGGTCTCCAAAGTGAGCCCCTGGGGAAAGTGGCGAATGACGGCCACAGGCATTTCTTTTCCTGATGCTAAGGTATGGACCTGCCAGACAAGGGCCAGACTGGCACAAAGCCTTTGAGGCTAAATTCTGAGATTCTTGGTTTTTTTGTATGGGGCTTTTGAACCCAGAGCCTTTGTACCCGAACTACATCCCCAGCCTTTTAAAAAGTTTGAGATAAACTCTTGCTAAGTCACTACATTGCAGAGATTGAGCTCAAACTTGTGACCCTCCTGCCTCAGCCTCCCATAGTGCAGGGCTACAGGGACGCCACACCACATCCAGCTCAGCTGTACCCTTTTACAGCGCAGGCTTTCCCGGCACACACAACGCTATCCCATGAGTTTTCCTTCCCCAGATTCAACAGTACCGCCCCACTTCCTCCCTCCCTGTCTTCCTTTGTCCGTCTTCTCCTGCCTCCTTGTCTTCCTAGTTTCCTCCTTTTCAAAGCCGTTTCAAAGTTATTTCAGCCGGTATCCCTCTTAGCTCTAAGATAGAAGGGAATTTTCCTTGGTAATTAACCCACCACTCCAGCACTTACCCTTCATTATCATGGAAACTCATCTGGTTTAATAGGGAAAGTTAAAAAGAACAGGAAGAAAATGACCACACGATAAGTTACCCTGATCTGTACTTCCCCGGGACTGTAGGAAATCCTGGGGACCCACATCAGAGACCCCATTCTGGAAGGAAACTTTCTTTTTAGTACTGGAAAATAAACACAGCCCTTTCACCCTGAGCTACATAGCTAGCACTTTTATTTATTTATTTTTAAAATTATGATTTGGAGTCATAAGCTGCCTGGGTTGGACAGAACTCGGAACCCTCTTGGCTCAGCCTTCCACAGTGTTGGGATTATAGGTGTGTGTCACCATGCCTGGTTACTCAGAAGCATTTTTTAAGAGAAGTAAGACTCACACATACAGTGAATAGGACGAGTAACAGTGGTTGAGACCACTGAGACCCCTTCAGAGACCACAGAACAGTCTAGATCTGCAGATAATCTGCAGAAAGACAGAGCTAAATCGCATGCTGAAAATAAACACTCTAGACGTCCTCCACGACAGAGCCATCCGCCAAGGTGGACGGACAGGAGCCTAGGTCTGATCGGACCACGCCCGGATCTCAGGAACTCTGCTGGCTCTGGGCGCAGCTCACACGGACAGGGCCAAGAAGGTGCAAGGACCGATCTCTGGAGACAGAGGCAGGCCAGGGCTGCAGCTGCTGCTGGCCGGCTGTCTGTCTGTCCCCGGAGACTGACTGCTTCAACCGCGGCTGTCAGGTCCCGGCTGCCTCTGTCATACTATCACATACTCGGCCCGTCCTTTAAGTTGAGTCACTCCTGTTTTTACTTAAATACCGACACTAGCCCCATCCTGAGCAAGAACGTCCACAAAATCACAGGTTGGACGTTACTAATTATGTGTATTTTCCAATACGCCTCAACATGAATAATTACCAAGGCGATGAAAGAAGACCGCGCATGCACTATCTCTATGCTGTCTGGCCCCGCGGAGATCCGCCCTCCTGCTGAAAACTCGCCAGAGGAGATAAAACACCTTGTCACTTGTGACTCAGGCAGCCGGGCACACTGGCCTGGCCCGGCTGCCCTGCCCCCCTCTCCTCACAGAACCTGTTCTGTAGGTTTCTCCATCCCTGGCCCAGAGCGCAGAGGCCTCAACCCAGAAATAGCCTGACACCAGTTCAGCGAGGAGGGCCACAGAAGCCCCCCAACGCCAAGACAGCCCACGTCAGGAAAATCCTCCAGCTTCGCTCTGTGGTGCGGGGGGATGAGGAACCCCGCGGGTGCGGGGCATGTGCTCTAGCGTGGAGCCCTTCCTCTGCTGCCCAAGTAGTGTGGCAGCCGGATTGGACGGGTGACCCTGTTTGTGGTGGTCACGTTCTATCCACTGGCTTTGCCTGGATGCGAGAGATCACGGCGAGAAAAGCTGAAGGAGCAACAGAAGCGGAAGGCTCAGCAAGCTGCGCACAATGTACAATGGAATACTCGAGAATCGCTAACAAGGATGGTTAATTTCATTTTTGTTTAAAACCACTGAATTTATATTTATCTATATGCATAGGAAAAAAATTGGATGGCACTAACCAGAATGCTGATAGTGCTCATCCCTGGAGACCCAGAAGTTTGGATTTCTAAAGCGGGGTGTGGCGGTACATACCTGTAATTCCAGGTACTCAGGGGGCTGAGGCAGGGGAATCTCGAGTTTGATGCCAGCCTGTTTTAAAATAAAATTTTTAAAAAGGAGCGGGGCATTTAGCTCACTGGTGGAACGCTGATTTGGCATTTGTGAGATCCTGGGTTCAATCCCCAGCCCTGACCAAAAATAAGTTTATCTGTGTTTGTAGCTTTCTTACAATGCAGATATATTGCTTATATCATAAAAAATAATAAATTTGTCTTACTATTATAGTAACATAGAAAAAACTTTTTTTTTTTTTTGAGACAGGGTCTCGTTTTGTAGTTCAGGCTGGCCCTGAGCTCACTATGTAGCCCAGGCAAACCTCAAACTCAGCAATCCTCCTGTTTCTGCCTCCTGAGTGCTGGGATTACAGGCGTGAGCCACCACGCCAGGCACTGTGGTATGTGGTATTGATTGCTGGTGGACATGAGTCACCACGCCCAGTATTATATGTGGTTACCAGGGATTGAACTCAGGACCTTGCGCTTGCAAGGCAGGTGCCGGAACCACTGAGCTAACCCTATGGCCTAGAAAAAACTTTTGATAGACTGCTACTTGGAGAAGTTGAGATTATAAGTACAGCGGTCCCTCTGTGTCTGTGGACTCAGCCAATTTTGGAGCCAAAATAATTTTTAAAAACTGGATCTATAATAAACATGTATAATTTCTTATTTTCATGCTTCTCTAGACACTGTACTAGAATGCTACTCCTTACGTCAGGTTTTTATTGCATTATGTCTTGTAAAGGAGAGAGGCTGTAGCATGTACGGGAGGGTGTGGGCGGAATGTACACAAATATCACCTCCCAGGCTCTGGAACCGGCGTCCTCCAGGAAGGCTGAGGGACCAGCAAATAGGGGAGAAGCGGTTTTTAGGGGAAACAGTGTAGGGCAACAGGAAATGTGCATCTTTCTATTCTATCTGTTGTCTGTCTACCTATTATCTGGCTACCTATCTACCTCTCATCTTCTTTTGTGTGATACTGAAGACTGAACACAGGAAACACAGAGCTACATCTCAAACCTTGTTAATTTTTCACACTATTTTCACACACACTGGCTTTGAACTTGGGATTCTCCTGCTTCAGCCTGCTGAGTAGACAGGAAGTGTCACCACACCTGGTTAGGAAATCTTCATCCCTAGGATGAAGATAAGTGGGGGAGACAAGCTGGGAGAGGCTGGAGGATTGCATGGAGTCTCTGTGTGAGGTCAGAAGCAGCCCAGTGGGGTGCACTGGTTCTGTGGCAGTTTGAGCCTCAGTACCACCCCCCACAGAAGGGCCTGACATTTGGCAGAAAAAGGCTTGCAAAAGAAGTTAAGATCAGATGGAAACTTCAGTTTATGTCCCAACATTTGTGCCTGTTCTCCAAAATTTTCTATATCTGTTATAGTCAGGTTTTTTTTAAATTCAGAAAAAGAAAACCGGAAAGAAGAGGTATTTAGCCACTTTAAAACCTTCCCGGAATTGCTGGCAAATGGATACTTCTTCCCACAGCTGCTGGAGGAAGAGAAGAACAGAGGTAAAGACGGGTTTCAGCCACACAGGTGGTGTGTGCTCATAATCCCAGTACGAGAGAGAGGCTGAGGAAAGGCTAGCCTGGCTCTGTTCACAGTGGAATCAAGCCCAGCCTGGACTACATAGTTAGACTCTGTCTCAAAAACAGCAGCCGCCATTTCTGAACACCTGTGGGTGCCTGCCAGTGTCTCTCTCAGTCCTGAGTCCACCTTGTAAGGAGTGCAGGGCCCTGCAGCTGCCAGCGGAGGGCACAGTGCACATAGGAGCGCGAGTTCCCCCTGCACCAGTCTTGGCTGGCTGCGGCCTCCCTGCATGGAACTGTGGGACTCTGAGCTCTGCCCAGGATGAGCCTCTGGCACGAGGTGCTTCTGGCTTCTAGAGAACAGGAGCCCAGGGAGGCAGCCAGGACTGTTTTCAGGGTCCAGGAAGAGAGGGTAACAATTCCTAATCTCTGGCTGCCACAGCTCATGTCCAGACCAGCTGCCAGCCTTTCAGGTTCAAAGACTCTGGGAACCAGTCCTGGCCCAAGTGGTGATTCCCCTTCAGGGTAGGGGTGGCCAATGGCTCTGAGCCCAGCGTGAACCTAATGCTGCAGTATTTGTGGGCTGTGGCCTATCCCCTCCCACCTGTGGCTTCGGGTCTCAAGCTGGGGTCTGGATCCCCCAGGCCTGCCCCACACTGGGGCTCAAGTTCATTCCAATGAGCTCCCTGCAGTACATAAGGCAAGACCTCCGGGAAGGCCTTGCTGGAAGCTGGACAGAGGAGAGCCCTTGGTATGGGGAAGAGGTTTCCTGTGAACAGACATAAAGTTCTGCCTTCTCCCTGGACTAGTCATGTCTTTAATTGTCCGTTCCATCTTGAGGAAACTGCTCTAGTTCGGTTAGACAGAATTTGGTGAAGGAGTCACTAAGACGCGATTCCCTCATGGAGAACTGGGTGTCAGAGTGTCTGTCCTCAGAGTGAACGGAAATCCCAGGACTCAGTTCAGAGCAGGCTCCCCGGGCCTGGTCTCGGGACCAGCCACAGCTGCAGACCCCAGCAGCCTGCCAGAAAACCTAGTGCTCAGGCCTCACACTGCCCTCCTGAGCTGGAAACGCTGAATTATAACAGCAGTTGCCCTTATAACCACCTTCCAGGGACTTGAGGCTGTGCTAAGATCTGAAATGCACTAACCTATGGCCTCACAACTCAAAAGTTTCTCCAAGACTGGCAGCAGAGGTTTGTCAGACACAGAATTCAGGCCCTGCTTAGCCTCCTGGGTCCAAATCCACCCTGTTGTTTCTGACTTATTTTTGGTGCTGGGGTTGGAATCCAGGGCCTCAGATATGTCAGGCAACAGCTCTCTCACTGAGCATATTCTGGCAGGTATCTTCATTTTACTCAGACTCCAGAGCCCTGAATGTTACAGTGTGAGACGTGTTGGCCTCGAGTTCCTTACAATTCAGAGGCATCAAACTGGAATGTTTTGGAGCCCAGGCAGTTGATCTCACAAAGACAGCCCAGACCCAGCTGAGGATCAACCTTAGGTGTCCACCTTTATTTCTGTCCAGAAATAGACAAAGAGGGAGAAGGTTCCAGAAGGAAAGGTAGCTGTGCTGGCAGCTTTGGGCACCTCCAGCCAGCCTGGGCAAGGACAGGCCCCTGCGTGCTCTTAGCCTGGCTCTGGCCTCTCCGCTCTGCTGCAGACTGAAGGGCTCCTTTTTTTCGCCACAACCAGGCCCTTAGTGGTCCCCACCTGCCAGCCGCTCTGCTCCTCTCCTTCCTATGCTGGGCAGCGCCTGCTTCTCCAAACGGGCTGTTGGGAGCTCCCAGCCGGAGGCCTAAGGGGTTCCCTAGAAGCTGCATCCCCTGCAGTGTTTTCCTGCTCTTGCTCTGCCGTTAAAAGTGGTCAGGCTTGAGCCAGGGTCTTCCCCGCTCAGCTCACACAGCCCAGGAGGCAGGACCCGGGACTGCAGCTGCTTTCAGCCCCTGAGGCCCAGAGCAGTCAGGCCCTGAAGTCATACATCTTGAAGGTGGCAAGTCTGGGAGTCAGCTTGGAGTATTTGCAGAGGTCAGAGTCCATGTTCTTTGCCCCCTATGTGGGGAGTACAGGTATCATGTCCTCTGCCTTTGTTTCTCCATCTGCAGGCTGGGCTTTGGCTCTAGGAAGCTGTGTGAGTGACTAGCAGGTTGCAAGGTGACAGTCACAGGGATGATGATGCTGAAGAGATGGGGATGAAGTTTGGGGTGTGGTGAGGATGGTGATGGTCATGATAGCAGTGATGGGATGGAGCCAAGGAGAGGGCGGGGCTGATGGAGAAGCAAGAATGGTGACCCTGTCCCATCCCCTGTGGTCCCTGAGCTACAGTGTCATTTGTGTGCCTGTTCTGTAGCCATTACTCTGCAGGGCCAGCTGCTCCGGGCTCTGGGCCTCCAGAGCAGCTTCCACTGACCTGGACTTTCAGCACCTTCCTCCTCCAACAGTCAGTGAAGGCATCACGGAGACAGAGGAGAAAGCCACAGGCAGAGTGTGCTCCCGCGGCCCAGGTGCTCAGGCTCCACTTCCCAGCAGCCTCTGCGTCCAGCTTTGTTTTTCTGAGTCCAGGCCCTGCCCAGGTGCCCAACTTGTGTCAGGGTTAGCCTGGCATGGCCACTGAAGCCCAGGGAGGCAGGTCCAGCCAGCATGGGCTTCCCCGTCCTGCCCAGGCCAGAAGCCTGGAAGCCTGTCCTCTCTGGAGGTTTGGAGCCTGAGTCTGGTGCCCCGGGAGAAAGGGTGGGACTGGCAGCTGCATGCAAGCTGGGTACTGGGAGGCCCGCTCTGCACTGGGGTCATTACCCACAGGGTACCGAGTGACACCCAGCAGCCTGAATGACACATGCTTACAGTGGGCTGCAGGTGCCCACAGGCTTTTTGAGAGCCATGTCTCAGAGAAAAACGTCCTCTCTTCCTCACACTCCCTTCTCCAGGGAAACCAGGAAGCTGAGGAGAGGAGAGTGGGGTCACTGAACAAAGCAGGCTTTGCAGCCTAGCTGCCTGGCTTCCAACCCAGCCTCTGTCCTTGCCAGCTCAGTGTGACCCTGCAAAAGGTACTTAACCTTTCTGAGTTCATTTCCTACCTGCAAAATGTAGGTAATGCCACCACACGGACGACTGTGAGGCTACAGTGAAAGCACACAGTGTGGGAGCTCAGTTCCCCCATCTGTAAAAGGGACAATAATTCTACCTCCCCTTACAATTGCTAAGAGGGTTCAGTGAAGTGGTGACGATCCTGCCTGGGGGCTGAGACAGTGGCTCAGTGGTGGAGCACATGCTTGGGTTGTGTGAGGTCCTGGGTTCTGTCACCAGCACCAGAAAAAGTGGGGCCTGCATTCTGGAGAGTGCTCACAAGGGCCCAGCACATCAGGGCCCTAATCATAGCTTTTAGGGAGGGGTGGGGGACAGGTCATGAGAGGCCTGGGCGTTCCTTACTGGGAAACAGACCCTTTAAAAGTCAGTTATTTCCAAAGCCTCAAAGTGGGCAGGCTGGAGGCTCTAAAGTGAGAAAAGGGAACAAGTTCCGAATGTCAGAACCTGACAGAGATCGAGCCCAGGATCTGCAGTGAGCCCAACATCTGTCCTGACTGTGAAGAGATGGGACTTCGTGTCCTGTCACGTGTCTCCTGTTGAGTTCTGCTGGGACACCGCTCTCACCTGACGGCCGCTTTTCTAGGTGGGATGGTTGGGGCACGTCCCATTCAAAGTTTTCTCCAGCTCAGTGGTTTTCAAGCTTGAGTGTGCCCATCACTGGGCGCCTGTTAAAATCCATGTGCTTGGCTACATCCCAGAGCCTGAATTACAGGGACTGCAGGCTGGGTGGTCCTGAGACTGTGGGCACTTGAGCTGTTGGCCTGGGGCCACACTTGGGGACCCATTAGCCTAATATCTCTCTCCCCAGGCTCTTCCTTCAGGGGCCGAAGCAACACAGGCCTCCCTGTGTCTGAGATGACAGTAAAGCCCAGGAGTCTGGTGTGCTGAGCCTCCTGGCAAATCTGTGCTGTTGGCATCTCCACTTTCCAGTGAGAAAACTGGTCCTCGAGAGGGTACCCAGGCTTTAAAGAGGTCAGATGTGGTGTCTACCCTGGCTCTATTGTGGGCCCACTGCAAGGCTCTGGCAAAATAATGGATAAGCCTCCTTGCATCTCCATACAACTCAGGAGATTGGGACCGTAAGACCCCATTCCCAGGAGCATCATGAGCACCCCAGGGTGGTAGTCACCTGCACACACATGCACTTGAGAAGGACTCATCCCTTCCCTTGCCTCGAAGCCCATCATGAGGACAAGACTGTCTCCCAGTCTCATGCTCCCACCTCTCCTCCTACCCATCTGATGACAAAGTGTCAGCAACTGTTCGTCACTTCACTACTCACGCCTCGAGGCGTAGCGAAGGCCGCTCTCCCTGCGTGGAATGCCTTTCTCACTCACTCGCTCTGGAAGAACTCCTAGGCATCTTTCACAGGCCCCATCCTCTTCGAATCTTTCCTTGAAATGTCCTTTCCTCTCCTGGGCAGGATATCTGATATTACAGCATCATGTTTGCCGGTCACAGCGGTTTATACAGAGCGCCGTCTGGAGAACAAGTTACTGTTCAGGGTCAGGCGGCTAACACCGCCTCATCAGCACCTGCACCGGCGCTACCCAGGCCGTGCTGGCCAAGATTCTAGGAGGTGTGTGTGTGTGAGTGTGTGTGTGTGTGTGTTGACTTGCTTGATATCTAAGATAAGCCTTGGAGGCGAGTGCAGTTCATCATCCTGGTTTTCACATGAGGACACAGTCACGAAAATGCTAACTACGCCACCTGCGTCTGCACAGCTGCATGTGGAGCAGCTGGGAGACAGCTTGGCCGGGGTCCCTCACGTTCACTGTTATATCCTCCTCCTCCTTCTCCTCCTGGATGAAGGGTGGCTCTGGTGGGGCCTGTGGTACCTGGCAGAGACCGAAATACTGATTATGCCCGAGGCAGGCTGTACACAGTGCAGGCTGTAAAGAGAAACCCCACAACCAGCTTGTCTGTAGAAGGGAGTCTGGATGAGGTCACAGTAACACTTGGCCAAATTCTGTTCCACAACTAAAACTTTCTAGAAGGACAATGTTCCAATTATAGCCATGTATTTTCTCTATTCTGCTCCTAATTCGAGGAGCTTTGTCTTGCCCTTCACGAGCCATGCTTCTATTAAACCACATAACCCAAACATCTTTACACATGGTACTATCCTTGCACGTAACTCACTTTTACCTCAGTTGATTACTAATAAAAATCAGTGGCTGCTGGGCATGGTGGCTCATGCCTGTAATCCCAGCCCCTGAGAGGCAGAGACAGGAGGATTGCTGAGTTTGAGGCTTGCGTGGGCTACATAATGAGCTCAGGGCCAGCCTGAACTACAAAGCGAGACCCTGTCTCAAAAAAAAAAAAAAAATCAGTGGCTGGATGGGCACCCCTGTCAGTTGTGCTGGGATTGGTCATCTTGGCACCCTGTTTTCTCTCTCAGTTCTGTTTTTCAGTTTTTGCCCCTCTCCAGGCCTGTGTTGTACACTGAGTAAGAGACTGGAGCCTACTGCAGAGGTTTCTGGTAACACGTCCGTGGTACCCAGCAGTATCCTGAGCACCTGGCCCAATGAAGGGGCAGCTGAATGTAGGCCTTGTGCGTCCGTCTGGACCTGGAAGGTTTGTAGCATGCAAACAGGACCCTGGGTACTCCTCTCGGTCAGCTCACAGTACAGGAACATGCCTGTGCGCATGTGTGTTTGTGTATCACGTGTATCCAGGTGCATGTGACACATAAGTGGGCACCTGCACATACATAGCCTCTGGGTAGCAGCAATAAGGAAGCGACTAGGTCTCCAAATTCTAATCCTATGAAGTTAGTTTGGAGCAAAGAACAGGAAACTGAACTTAACCCAAAGAACCAATTTATGGAAGTTGGTCAGGCATCGTGACTCATGTCTGTAATCCTGGCACCCTGTGAATCTGAGGCAGGAGAACCACAAGTGCAAGTCTAGCCTGGCCAACTTAGTGACCCAGTGACCCAGTCTCAGAAATACACACAC
>PVIC010050098.1:0-12929 GCA_004025085.1 Thryonomys swinderianus | reverse complement strand
CACGCCTGTAATCCCAGCACTCGGGAGGCAGAGACAAGAGGATTGCTGAGTTCGAGGCTTGCCTAGGCTACATAGCGAGCTCAGAGCCAGCCTGAACTACAAAGCGAGACCGTCTCAAAAAAAAAAAAAAGATATTGCATATGATTTGTAGGATTTAAGAAATGAAGAAAAGTAGTGTTATATCTCTGTCTCTCACCTGGCAGCATAACCCTTAAAATATACTTCATATGAAATATCAACATATTAAAACAATTGGTACCACTCTGCTAGAGGGAATATTATCTCTCCTTGGTCTATTCTGGGCCCCAAGTATATCTATATAATACAATTTATCTCTAAAATCTTTGCTGGAGAGAATAATAGCCATAAGATTCTCATAATCAAAATAGAATTCAAAGGTAAATAACCAAGCAAATGGTATGTTGTGGTACTGTGCATCAAGTATGAGATCCTTCTTCCTTTTCTTCTTCTTGTTTGACATTTCTCTTTCCCATGCTCAAGAGTAGTTATAATGCCAACAATGCCACAAGGACAGCTAGATGGTCTTTAAAGCTCAGAAGGTTCCTGAACCTTGTACAAAAACTTGCAGAATATAGTAAACAGATAGGAAGAGTAAAGTGTAATGGTGCCTAGAATAGTTCAAAGTATTCATATGTCAAAGTATGCAACTAGATTTGAGAAAAATGTTAAGGAGTCAAGGGATGAAAGGGACCAACAATCCATTTTGGATATCAATTATAAAACATATATAATACTGCTAAAAAATAAATAATAATCAAGTTTTAAACATTGGGAAGAATGGTTACGTTTAAACTGATGATACTCCAGAAGCTGAAAAATGGTGTTTGGAATGTTTAATGCTATTATTAAACCTCTACATGTCTCCTATTTTTCTATGTTCTAGTTCTTCATTAATAAAAAGAAAATTGTTTTCTGTACATTTTGAAAGTACTAGTAAGTACTCATTATAACATCTGGCAGTTTCAGTTTACAGAGTTTACCACAGCATTCTCTCTTTATTTTTTTTTTTTTTTTTTTTTGCTTTTTGGAGACAGGGTCTCGCTTTGTAGTTCAGACTGCCCCTGAGCTCACCATGGTGCCCAGGCAAGCCGCCGCGAACTCAGCAATCCTCCTGTCCCTGCCTCCCGAGTGCTGGGATGACAGGCGTGAGCCACCACGTCCGGCACTGTGCTATGCGGCGTTGATTGTTGGTGGGCGTGAGTCTCCACGCCCAGCATTCTATGTGGTTACCGGGGATCGAACTCAGGACCTTGAGCTTGTGAGGCAGGCGCCGGAACCACTGAGCTAACCCTCCGGCCCAGCATTCTCTATTTTTGTGTGTATTCAATATTTGCTGCTTACACTATCTCAGCCAAAGGCCAAGAAGCAATCTATTTGTTGATTTAACAAACCAACACTAGCTTTCTAAAAATATTTCAGTCCTAGCAACACGAACAGTGACACACGTTTAAAATTCCAGTACTCAAGAGCCTGAAGCAAGAGGATCACTGTGAGTCTGAGGCCAGCTTAGGCTACATATTGAGCTCAGGGCAATCTGAACTATATAGCAATATCTTGTCACAAAACAAAATTCAGACCTTAAGTAAGTTAGCTTAGATCTAGACTTCATGTCCAAGCAGTGACCTGTCACCAAACAACAGAAGTTCATATATTTGAAGGGCTGAAACTCACTCTAAAAATAAACCCTAAGAGAAATGTCATTAGTTAAGACTTCCATTTGGCTAGTTTAATTATGGTAGTCATTGTTCTCTTCAAGTCAAAAAGAAAATCCAAAATTTCAACAACTTGTTAGAAAAGTACTTATATGCAGTTAATAAAGGAAAAAGGCAAATTTTCTATTTTGCACAGTATCACCTTTCTCCTTAAGTTATTTGTATGTAAAGGACAATCTAACAACTTGTACTGTGTTAAAAATAAACATGAAAGTTAAAGAATTTCAAAATTAGCTACCAAAATTAGATTTGTAATACCGTTTTCTTTGTTCAGCTTAAATAGAATGAAGTATGAGATTCTTGATTTGCTACTCATATTGATTTACTCTTTTCAGTCATGGCATGTAGTCAATGGAATCCGCAGATGGGAAAGGACATGTGAACATGAAAAATCTGATGGTGAATTATTTTGTCTTTGCTTTTCTCTCTTCAAGACGTGCCCCTCAGTTTCTTTTATTGCTTATTTTGTACTCCTACAGAACAAAAGTTCTGTCCTAGCTGGACGTGGTGGCTCACGCCTGAATCCCAGCACTCGGGAGGCAGAGATAGGAGGACTGCTGAGTTCGAGGCTTGCCTGGGCTACATAGTGAGCTCAGGGCCAGCCTGAACTACAAAGCGAGACCCTGTCTCAAAAAACTGAAAAAAAAAAAAGTTTTGTCCTAATCATTTATTTCTGTTCTTTTCCTTGGTGAACTAATCTGCATTGTTTTGATTATCCCCCTTTTTCTGTTGTATTGATGATTGAATACAGGGCTTTCATACTGAGCTGCATCCCCAGTCATTTTTATCTTTTTCTTTTTCTTTTGAAACAGGGTGTCACTAAGTCTCTAAATTGCTCAGACTGGACTTGAATGTAAAATCCTCCTAGCCTAAGCCTCCTGGAGTGCTATGCTTACTGGCAAGAGCAAAACCCCACCTTTATCTATCAATTCTTAATCTCTCTTAATTCTGTGATCTTTCCTGAGGTTGTCTTGGATTTCATATAACCAGATGAATTCCCCTATCTAGATGTTCTATTAGTATCTTACACTCAGCATTTACAAAGCTAAGATCTTCATTCTTCAGACATGACCTCTGGACTTTTTTTTTTTTTTTTTTTCAGTTTTTTTCAGACAGGGTCTTGCTTTGTAGTTCAGGCTGGCCCTGAGCTCACTATGTAGCCCAGGCCAGCCTACAACTCACAGCCATCCTCCTGCCTCTGCCTCCAGAGTACTGAGATTACAGGTGGGAGCCACCACACCCAGTACTGTAGTATGTGGTACTGGGGATAGAATTCTGGACCTTGCACTTGCCAGGCAGATGCCAGAACCACTGAGCTAAATCCCCAGCCTTGGACTTGCTTTATAAAAATATACTTCCATTTCACAATATCCATCATAAAGATAAATTTTTTTAAAAATACACTTCTAATAACCAATCCCTTGCTTAAAATCCTGCTGTTTACCATACACCTCTAGCATGTTTTCTCCTCCTTATTACAATATATACCTTCACTTTGATACAAACTGATATCAATATCTAATCTATTAAATTGGCCTGATAGTTACTTAGTAAATATTTGCTGAGGGAAATGAATGGTATTCATATTATAGGTCCCTCACTAATTTTTAACCTATCTTTTACAACAAAGCAATATTAACTTCCTCAAGCATAGCTCTAAACTTATTATTTTCAGATTTATTACATTAGATAGATTATTACATTAAAGATTATTACATTATTATTACATTAGAAATTCCTGTCTGCTAAATAATTAACATTTTTTAACAGATAAAATATTTCACATTAGGAATTCCATCTTTCCAAGCCTACTTCCAATTCTTCTGGAAGATTGTCCCTTCACTGAGGGCAAGATGAACTATTCATTCCTCCAGGCATACTATGTGTATTTGTCTCTAGGCCACTATTCAGATTACTCCAACATCAATAACAGTTCTCATTAATTGAGGCTTATCTTAATGTGACTTACTTTATATTATGGCAAATAAAAAATGAGGGAAGAAACTTGCTTTATTCATGTTTGAATATCCTCCAGTGCCCAAAACAGTATAAGTTCTCAATATATTTTTAGGTAGGGAAAAGAATAAGTTAATAAAAGGGAACATACATAATATACCAAAGAAATAAGTATTGAGATCTGGGTATGAAAACAGAATATTAATCCTTAAAGAGGAATAACCAAAGTACAGACAAACTTCACTTATATTTTAAGCAAATTCTTTTAACCATACACTTGGAATCTAAATTTATTATTGACACTTATGTTTTACAGCCTGCTAGGTCCTATTCTAAGCCTTTTGTTAAATTACTTTTTTATTGGTACATTATATATATACATCACAAATACACTCCACATTGAGAATTTGTACCAGTATATGACACAACTTAAGTCTCATTTTTCCCCTTCCTCTACCCAATCTACCAACCCACCCAGCCCTAAATACATAAGCTTTGTTTCCTTTTTTTTATCAATTTTTCTCTTTCCCCATTATTTACCCCTAAACCCCATTTCCCTTTGAATATTTACTACTTCACAATATCAATCATACATTCTAGAACACATTTACAACTTCAGTTTCTCATACCAGAGGTTGAATTGCTTCTTATCAAAAATCTATTTTACAACTGAGGCATGGAGATTAATCAACTTCCCCAAGGTTATAAGACTTGTTAGTGGCAGAAACTGGGCAGTCTAATACCAAAGGCCATGTTCCTCATTATCACAACACATTGTATCTTTAGATGTATACTTCCCTGATGCTGAAGTCTGAGTAAATTGAAAATAAAAGTCTTAAAACCTCAGACACATCCTTATAATTCTGTTTTAGGGCAATGAAAAATTGAAGATGCTGCTGAAACTTAGTGTCCTTACTTTGAATTTGTTCAGTTTTTACAGTTTTTCATTTTTTCCCTTGATATTAAACTGTTATTACCACTTATGGCTATTGATCTGACTAAAATGTTCTCATCATCTTTTCAATGTACTGGAAATTGGTAACCATACTTATTAGAAAAGATGTATTGCATAAGAATCAACAAGACTGAGGAACTTCTTTTTTAAAGTCCCTCATGTCTGTTATAACCAACTTTTTTTTGTTGTTTTGTTTTATTTTGTTTTGTTTTGAGACAAACAGTTTTGCTTTGTAGTTTAGACTGGTCCTGAGCTCACTAAGTAGACCAGACTAGCCCCAAACTCAGCAATCCTCCTGCCTCTGCTGCCCAAGCGCTGGGATTACAGGCATGAGACACTATGCCTGGCACTGTGGTAGTGGTATGTGGTATTGATTACTGGCATTGTGGTATGTGATACTGGGGATCAAACTCAGGAACTTGCACTTGCAAGGCAGACACCACAACCACTGAGCTAAATCCCAGGTCCTGTAACTGTCAGGAACTGCAGATGACTTACTTAAACTTATAACTTACTTGAACTTATGGATATCTCCCCTTCCCTACCCTGTGGAATCAACTACTGGGATTACTGTGCACATCTGCCCCATCCTGCAGGATTTTAAACTAAGGGATCTTCAGTTACAGGGATTATTGTAGATAACAGCCCCATTTTATGCATGCTAGGATTATGGGTGTGAAGGCTTTGTACCAAATAAAGGCACTACGAGCTCAGAGCATTGGTGCTTCTTTCTGCTTGGGTGCTATTTGGTCTTTTGCTGTCCCTGGTCAGAGTAGCAAGAGTCAAGCCCAGGCTCAGCCTTTTCTTCAAAATTCCAATTTTGTTATTTGTTGGTTGTTAATCCTTTTGCTGTGGGACTCACGGGGAACTGGAGCTTGCCACAAGGGTTGTGGCTGCATCCTCTTACCCTGTCTCCAACATTTAACCAATATTTTAATCTGTTATATTGGTATCAGGAGCAAATTTTACTAAATGGAAGAAGTTAGACATCTGATCCAGAGACAGATCAGATATTATCATATACAGTAATTTCTAGTTACAGAATAAAATAATTACATAAGTAAATGAGACTCTTAAAAGTTAGGCATGTTCTCCCCCAAGTGGTTCACACCACTTTAAGGTGCATAATTAGAACATGTCGTAGTATTTCTTACGCTTCAGTACAATTCTTATATATTAGGTATAGCATGAGATAATGCACGATTTTTCCTGTTCTTACCTTTGCACCACCCAAAAATCCCAAGGAAATGGCAACTCGAGCTCGTAGATCTGGCCTGTCTTGGGGCCATACATAAGAAAGCATTGCTTTTATAATCTTCCGAGTATCAACATCTTTTAACTGTTGAAAGAGAAAACAAAAAGTAACAAGTTATTTCAAATTTAATAATATATCAGTTATGCAGATATAAACATTTGAGAAACATGTGAAAATACTATAAATGTATCCTTTATTCTAAATCTAAGGCCAATACTGTTAAACTCAAAATACTATGAAGAAAAATTCAAAATTGCTTTCTAAAGCTACTTGTTGCTCTTATATTTCTTCCCTTCAGCTATAGTCACATTTATATTGCTTAAAAATTATTTAGTAATGGCAAGGACACACACTTTTTTGTCTATCCATTTTTTATCTGTTAAACTATAAAATTATACAGAAAACTTTAAAAATATTTCCATATTACCACTGCTGTAGTTAATCTTTAGTCAAGTCCAAATTCATAGCAGAGCACAGTTACAGCACATTTAGGAAAGTAGGGGTCTTAGTATTGACAATGTTGAACAGAGAGAGGTATGGTTATTAAAAATGTCAACAAAGGGCTAGAGATTTAGCTCAGTGGTTCAGGCGGTGCCTGCCTAGCAAGCACAAGGTCCTGAGTTGATCCTAGTAACCACATACAACAATATCGGGTGTGGTGACTCACATCCACGGCAATCAGTACCAATACCACAGTGCTGGGTGTGGTGACTCACACCTGTAATCCCAGCACTTGGCAGGCAGAGGCAGGAGGAATGCTGAGTTCAAAACTTGCCTGGGCTACACAGTGAGCTCAGTGCCAGCCAGAGGCACAAAGCAAGACTCTCTCTCAAAAAAAAATTGAAAATTGTTCTTTTACATCTTGTGCAGTTACATTTATTGCCTCTTATTCAGCTATGTGTTCACCATACAATAGGAATTTTTTCACATCCATTATAATCTTTAGGAATCATCACTATCTTCGTATCTATCTTGTTTCTTGTTGAACATTATTATGAAGCACATGACTACATAAATAAAACTGGAAGCAAATGCCTTAACAGTGTATAAGTGACAGCCACAAATTGTACTGACTACATGCAAATGATAGTCAATTTGATAGCACAATCTGAAAGAGAGGAATCTTACGGCCAGGCCAAATGTGCTGCAAGTGAGCACCTATGGCTAATAATCATATGCACACCGCACTAGTAAGAATATTTAGAAATCAAAATGACAGAAATAGCCTAATTGGAAGAATTTTCAGGTGTTAGAGTAACTATCTTAATAAATTATATACATGTTTTGCTTCACAGGTTGGTAACTTTATAACACCAGAAAAGTTTTCAAGCATGAAGCAATAACATAAAGACTCATTCCTTTCAAAGGCTCAAAGCCCACTGAACTTTGATTAAAAAATGAAAGAGTGGGCCAAAGATTTAGCTCAGTAGTTCCTGTGCCTGCCTCGCAAGTGCAAAGTCCTGAGTTTGATCCCCAGTAACCACATACAATGCTGGGCGTGGTGGCTCTCACCCACCAGCAATCAATACCACATACCACAGTGCTGGGCATGGTGGCTCACACCTGTAATCCCAGCACTCGGGAGGCAGAGACAGGAGGATTGTTGAGTTCGCAGCTTGCCTGGGCTACATAGTGAGCTCAGGGCTAGCCTGATCTACAGGGCAAGACCCTCTCTCAAAAAAAAAAAAAAGGAAAGAGTAAGAATAAAGAAAATAGTCTTTTAGTACAATTAGTAAAATTACCTTCTCCTTAGCTAATGAAAAATTTACCTAAGAATTCTGGTTGTACAAACTTTCCTACATTTTAATAGCAACAAATACACTAATGCACAGAATATGGGCTAGCTTAGAAAGAAACTAATTGGGGCAAAATGTATGTTCAAGGAAAACCTTAAAAATCGTATCTCTACTTTGCAAAAATATGAACTGCAGGCTAAATGTCTTCTTCCTAAAGAACTTGATTTAGTAAAGTTTCAGATATAGGCAAGGAGGCAAGACAGAAGAAGTAAAAGGTAGAAACCAGACAAGGAAATTATAACTAAAAATTGAACTCTGGGGCTGGAGGGTTAGCTCAGTGGTTCCAGCACCTGCCTCGCAAGCACAAGGTCCTGAGTTTGATCCTCAGTAACCACATACAATGCTGGACATGGAGACTCACACCCACCAGCAATCAATACCACATGCCACAGTGCCAGGTGTGGTGGCTCATGCCTGTAATCCCAGCACTCGGGAGGCAGAGGCAGGAGGATTGCTGAGTTCAAGGCTTGCCTGGGCTACATAGTGAGCTCAGGGCCAGCCTGAACTACAAAGCGAGACCCTGTCTCAAAAAAAAAAAAAAATTGAACTCTGTAAAGACTGCAGCTTCCAAAACTTAGTTGAAGTCACCCAAGACAGCCCTATACCAACAAATTTTGGCTAGATTTATACCCCTTCCTACTAGATTTATTAATAAAAGGGCATAAATTGGACTAAATAAAGAGTAAAGCCTAACTCTGAGATAAGGACTATTCCAATGTCAAGAATCCCTGGTGAGATTTACACTCTTTCTGCCAGCCACATCACTAGAAGTGCATGAACTGAAAGAATAAACAAAAGGTTGAATGAATGCAGAAAACACTTAAATCACCCATTCAAAAAAATGCCTGTAGAAACTTTGTACAAGCAAAATTTGAGTGTTCAGTTTAGTGTAGGAATTCTCAGGCTTTTTAATATGCGATTGAGTTCTGTGACTCATGAAGAGGAGGTTGTACTGAAAATATTTTTGACTGTTGGATCCTTCCTACTGTGCAGATCATACAGCCTTGTCTCTCTCAGAGTATTTGTCAGGACTGGTAATATGATAAGAAATACTGTGAATCCCCAAAAGTGGAATAAGTTATTTCCTAAACTTAAATGACTATGCAACACCTTTTTTTTTTCAGAGTATCTTGTGTGAATTGTGAACCATGAAATGCATTTTATATACTTCTCTAAATAAGCAAAACTGCCTTCAAGAAATCTCTTTTCCACAGGACTCTATCCAAATAATTCTATCAACTGAATCATTTTGTAGCAATAGCAAAGTAACATTCTGATAATAATAGAAGAATGTTTGGGAACACAAAAAAAATACCTGCAAATGGGCTGGTATCCTTTTTAGGAAGAGGGAAGAATAGGTAGGCAGTTTTTTCCTAGCTTTTTATCTCCTCAAGAAAATTATAAACGCATTCAGTGCTAACCTGTAATGCATCTCATTTCTCTGAGCACCCACACTCCTCTCAAGTGTGTATTATATTCCTTCTTTGCCTAAGAATATTAATGTCTCAATATGAAATAACCTGACAGTTCTTTTTCTGTGACAGGAGCTACTGAGCCTCCTAGAGGGGGGTAGGTTAAGTTTATGAAACTCAGACACAGAGTGATGACTTTTTTTCTTGGTGACCCAGCCAGGAGGTAAAAAGAGAAATCAAGAGGGCAATTTTGGTTTAGTCCAGCCTAAAGGACTTTTGCTGGAAGTAATTCTATATGACTTGGAGGAAAATAATTTCACAATTAAAGCTATGACTAGGCCCAGTTGTCCTGCCTTCAGGCCAGCTATGGCATGTCTGCACATAATTCTATTCATGCATCTAGTAGCAACAAACACCGTAATGGTCCCAGCATGCTGTGATGCTCCAGCAAAGCACCCTAGAACCTTCATCTACATAATTCTCGTTATTCTAGAGCTATTGCTGGGATCTGCCCTGCCCTCTGAGCTTTTTGTTACATTTTACTCCAGAGGTACTAAAGAGAGTTGTGGCAAACTGGAGTAGTTAGCCTCTCCTACCCAGAGCAACATGAATCAGGCCCAACCAAGTTCAGCTACTTCTCTAAGTCTCATTTCTATATATTAATTAATTCACCTTGTGCTGTCGAGAGCATAGGATACTAGAACTTAACTGCAGAGGTTCTATTTGCAAACCCTTTCCATGCTGCCTATAGCTTTCCACTATTTTTCTTCTTCCCCATTCCTTATAACCTCTTGCCCTCTAAAGTATCTTGTGTGAATTGCGAATCATGCTTTGCATTCTTTCCTCCTCCTTTCTCTCTCTCTCCCTCCCTATCTACAAACTTCTCCAGTTTGAGGATCTTTTACCTTTCCAGTAGTTAAGAGGCTCTTAAACCCCTGGAAAATGAATGCTTCTTTATAAAAACACTGAAAGTAATAGACACTCTCAAGCATTAAGTTATACACTATGTCATGTCATGACATACCCTAGGTTAGATAAGACACTGAAAATCTTGGTCATCCAGAAATACATAAAATAAAAGTGAGGTCCCCATCCAGTTGGGGGTCCCAAAATTGAGCAAAGTTTCTCATGCAACCAGGATAGGAAACTCGAATCTAAACTGCTCTTAAACTCTCTAACGCCCTGCCTCCCTCCTGCTCTAAATCAAAAGGTCTAAGTTTAGTTTGACTGATGCCATAGTTTCATTTTATAGGTGTCTGGGAACATGTCTTAACCATGTAGATTCAAGTGTTCATTAAGATGATAATTGATGCTATCCATGGGACTTAGTAAAGTTTACAGACTTGAACAAACAAGGAGCCTAGTGGTTTACTTTTACCCCCTCTTCTTTCCCCTAAGAGAGCCCTAATCCCTTTCTAGTCCCTTCTCTCTCATTCCACCTTTCATCTTCAAAAAAACTCATGTGGGGGGAGGAGGACAGGGATAGTGCATGGCCTCTGTGTTTTCCCTGATATGTGATCTGTAGTTGCTAAGTAAAAACTCCAGAATTTTGCAACTTCCTATGAGTTCTATATGTGTGTCACAGTGTCATAGGTTATAAAATTGTAAAGTCCTCAAAGGAAGGATCGCCTTAGTAAAATGCTGTTACTAGGACTGCCCTGCCTTATACCCTTTATTCTGTAAAACTGCCTGTTTTATCTTGTAAAGCTTTGTTTCCCCTGGTTGCTTTGATTTTGCCAATATTAGGGGTTTTTTTCTTTAAAATTGTTTTATTAGTTCATGTTTGCAGTATATAATGATTACATTCATCATAGCTGCCATGTGACTATGAGATCATAAATCTTGTCCTGATTGATTTTATTGGTACATTTTATATAAACATCATGATCACACTCAGCATGGAGAATTTGTACCACTACATGACATGACTTATTGTCAACTTTCCCTGGTAACCTGCTTTCAGCCTTACTCCCACATGTAACACCTGCCTGATACCAAATGGTGACCTTCTGCTCCCTTCTCTCCACCATAAATGTTCTCACTAGAATTATCACTTTCCCCTACTTCAAGAGTAACCTACTTGTAACCATGGTAACAAATTAGGCCCCGATAAAGTCCAGCTAGCCCACTCGCAAGTGAAATGTGTCGTCTCAAACCAACTGTCTCACCTCCCGGCTACCTATAAAACGGCTTGCAAACTGAAAAGTGTGCTCAGTGAATCAGATGGACTCGTTTACTTCAACACTGATTCTTTGCTAGCAAATAAAGTTCTTGTTGATTCCAAATCTTGAGTCTCTCAAGTACTTTCAAGTTGCCTTTCCCACTACAACAGGTCCCCAAATATAAAGATCTTTGGAGCAAAATTTTTAGTACAACCTACTTCTTGTGTACAACTCCTTTCCTGCTTTCCTCATAAGTTAATAAAAATGTGGAACTAGCTATGTACTAGGAACAAGTGACCTCAGCAATGGATGACTAGCATGGATGTCTGAACAAGGCAGTGACAGAAAAACAGGGCAGAGCTGCTAATTGAGAGTGGTTCTAACTCTGGAATAATAGGGCATAGCTGCCTCCTTTAGCAGTTTTGACTGAAAAATGGAGCAGGCCACACACAATAACCACAGTACTAAGCAGGCTGCTGTATGCCACTTGAGCTCACTTTGGGGGGAAGTGTACACACAGTGAAACCCCTGTTTGAGCAATCTGCACATGTAGCCCAACCCAGTTAGAGGTAGGTTGTGCATGTAGCTTACCTTGGGATGAGGCAGTAGTTCAGGCACCCTGACTGTGGGGACCTAAATAGGAGCCTGTCTTTTTTTTTTTTTTTTTTGAGACAGGGTCTTGCTTTGTAGTTCACGTTGGCTCTGAGCTCACTATGTAGCCCAGGCAAGCCTCGAACTCAGCAATTCTCCTGTCCCTGCCTCCCGAGTGCTGGGATTACAGGCTTGAGCCACCACGCCTGGCACTGTGGTATGTGGTATTGATGGCTGGAGGGTGTGACTCTCCACGCCCAGCATTGTATGTGGTTACCGGGATCAAACTCAGGACCTTGCACTTGCGAGGCAGGTGCCGGAACCACTGAGCTATACCTCCGGCCCTAGGAGCCTGTCTTTTTAAACAAATCTTATATAAATAAAAGTAAGTCAATTTCTACCCCTAAAATGTCAGTGTTAGGTAATATTTTATGAACTTGGCACCCATATAAAATAGAGGAATTTAAAAGGTTGATTCTTCTCCAAATGTAAGTTGGAGTAAAAAGACCTCAAATTTAGTTTTATGAAAAGAAAACATTGGGCCGGAGATTTAGCTCAGTGGTTCCGGCACCTGCCTCACAAGCGCAAGGTCGTGGGTTTGATCCCGGTAACCACATACAATGTTGGGCATGGAGACTCACGCCCACCAGCAATCAATACCACATACCACAGGGCCAGGCGTGGTGCCTCATGCCTGTAATCCCAGTACTCGGGAGGCAGAGACAGGAGGATTGCTAAATTCGAGGCTTGCTTGATCTACATAGTGAGCTCAGGGCCAGCCTGGACTGTAGAGCAAAACCCTGTCTCAAAAAAAATAAATGAATCTTGGGCCGGAGGGTTAGCTCAGTGGTTCTGGCGCCTGCCTCGCAAGCGTAAGGACCTGAGTTCGATCCCCGGTTACCACATATAATGCTGGGCGTGGTAGCTCACGCCTGTAATCCCAGCACTCGGGAGGCAGAGACAGGAGGATTGCTGAGTTCGCGGCGGCTTGCCTGGGCACCATAGTGAGCTCAGGGCCAGCCTGAACTACAAAGCAAGACCCTGTCTCCAAAAAGCAAAAAAAAAAAAA
>PVIC010050097.1:0-12926 GCA_004025085.1 Thryonomys swinderianus | reverse complement strand
TCAGGGCCAGCCTGAACTACAAAACGAGACTCTGTCTCAAAAAAGAAAGAAAGAAAGAAAGAAAGAAAGAAAGAAAGAAAGAAAGAAAGAAAGAAAGAAAGAAAGAAAGAAAGAAAGAAAGAAAGAAAGAAAGAAAGAAAGAAAGAAAGAAAGAAAGAAAGAAAGAAAGAAAGAAAGAAAGAAAGAAAGAAAGAAAGAGGGAGAGAGAGAGAGAGAGAGAGAAAGAAAGAAAGAAAGAAAGAAAGAAAGAAAGAAAGAAAGAAAGAAAGAAAGAAAGAAAGAGAATGGTAAGTTTGAGTCATTCCTATTCAAATGGATGTACCTTAAGGACATACTCATAAATGAAATAAATATGCCACAGATGTGTAAATACTGTATCTTTTCTCTGGTATGAAAAACTGAAAATGTAATAGAATATATGGTAGGCACTGTAAAATAGAAAATATCCTAAGGGAAATGGGGGATAAGGGTAAGTAAAGAGGAGAAAGAAAAAGTTGTGACGCTAAAAAAAGAGGGAAACAAACTCATGCATATGGGGGGGCTGTAGGATTGGTAGGGGAATGGGAAAAAATGAAAATTAAATTGTGTCATATGCTGGTACAAATTCTCAATGTTGAATGTGATCATGATATGTATATAAAATGTACCTATTTCACAATTTAAAATTTTTTTTAAAAAGGGGCTGGAGATTTAGCTCAGTGGTCCTAGCGCCTGCCTAACAAGTGCAAGGTCCCTGGTTCCATCCCCAGTAACCACATACAACAATACTGGGCGTGGTTGCTCACACCTACCAGCAATCAGTAACACATACCACAAATGTCAGGCTTGGTGGCTCAAGCCTGTAATATCAGCACTGGGAAGGCAGAGGCAGGAGGATTGTGGAGTTCAAGGCTTGCCTGGACTACATAGTGAGCTCAGGGCCAGCCTGCACTACAAAGCAAGACCCTGTCTCAAAAATAAATAAATAAAATAAAAATTAAAAAATTAAAAATTAAAATTAAAAAAAAGAGAGAGAGGCTGAACCAAAGTGAGCCAGGGATGGGCACAGGGAGGACAGTGAGAGCAGGCATTGTTTAAAAAAAAAAAAAAAAAAAAAAAGGGGCCAGAGAGTTAGCTCAGTGGTTCCGGCACCTGCCTCGCAAGTGCAAGGTCCTGAGTTGGATCCCCGGTAACCACATATAATGCTGGGCGTGGAGACACACCCACCAACAATCAACACCGCATACCACAATGCCAGATATGGTGGCTCACGCATGTAATCCCAGCACTTGGGAGGCAGAGACAAGAGGATTGCTGAGGGCCGGAGGGTTAGCTCAGTGGTTCCGGCGCCTGCCTTACAAGTGCAAGGACCTGAGTTCGATCCCCAGTTACCACATATACTGCTGGGCGTGGTGGCTCACGCCTGTAATCCCAGCACTCGGAAGGCAGAGACAGGAGGATTGCTGAGTTCGCGGCGGCTTGCCTGGGCACCATAGTGAGCTCAGGACCAGCCTGAACTACAAAGCGAGACCCTGTCTCCAAAAAGCAAAAAAAAAAAAAAAAAAAAGAGGATTGCTGAGTTCACGGCGGCTTGCCTGAGCACCATAGTGAGCTCAGGGCCAGCCTGAACTGCAAAGCGAGACCCTGTCTCAAAAAGCAAAAAAAAAAAAAGATGGGCCGGAGATTTTGCTCAGTGGTTCTGGCGCCTGCTTGGCAAGTGCAAGGTCCCTGGTTCGATCCCAGTAACCACATACAACAATACAGGTCAGGTCGTGGTGACTCACACCCATCAGCAGTCAGTACCACACACCACAGTGCCAGGCATGGTGGCTCACACCTGTCATCCCAGCACTCGGGAGACAGAGGCAGGAGGATTGCTGAGTTCGAGGCTTCCCTGGGCTACATAGTGAGCTGAGGGCCAGCCTGAACTACAAAGTGAGACCCTGTCTCAGAAAGAAAAGAAAGAAAGAAAAGAATATACATTGCAGAGCTAGCAGTGTAGTTTATTGATAAAGTGCTTGCCTAGCGTGCATGAGGTCTGTTGTTCAATCCCAAGAAGTGCACCCTAAAAAGTCAGATTTGTATCACCTGGCTGTAAACCTCCACCTGTGAAAGCCCAATCACCCATCTCCTATATAAACCACTCCTGAATCATCTTCCTGGCAAGATGGTCCTTTAAGACGCTGGCCTTCTAGCTCCACTATCTGATCTGCTAGCTCATTGGAATAATGTTCTGTTTGTACACCAACTTGCATCTTTGGGGGAGGTAGGGCAGGTACTGGGGATAGTGATCTGTACCCTCAACATTTTATTCATTCTCTTTTAGAGGGAGGGAGGGTCTGAATTGCTAAATTGCCCAGGCTTGGCTTGAATTTCGATCCTCCTACCTCATCCTTCCAGAAGGCTCTGATTACAGGTGTGCAGATCCTCTCTGGCTGTGCCTTGTCTCCTAGACAGGCTGGCTGCCATCGCGCTGTGCTGAACAAGCTTTCATATGGTGACATTGACTGAAAAGCAACTGGCAGATTAAAGTATTCAGAACTCGGATCCCGTCTGAAAAGTCTGCCCCTTACAGGGTCACCTTTGTCGATTCATAACCCTGAGCCCACTTTTTCTTCTGAGCATGCGAAACCCCTTCCCTCCTCTTCAGCTTGAAGGACTCAGTGGCTCCCTCGCTGGGCTTCTGCACGGGAACCTCTGAACATTCCATCAGATCACGTGCCTTCCCTGCTCAGGCTCCTCCCACTGCTCAGTGGGAGAGTCGAGTCCCCACTGTGGCCGAGGAGAGGATCCCAGGATCTCACTCTTACTCCGTGACCTTGCCCCATCCCCGTCTTCCCCTGCCTCCCTCTGCTCCAACCACAGAACTCTCTTTTCTCTAAAGTGCTAGGCACACTTCTACCCCAGGGCTTCGCAAGGCTCTTCCTCAGACTCTGTGGGAGTCCCTCCCTCAGCTCTTCTCTTGAGAGGCCTCCCCTCTCACATTAAACAAGGATGCCTATGCCCCTTCTGATCTCTTCCTATTGTACTACATCATTTACTTATTATCAGGCGGCCCCACTGGTTTACTAGCTCCACGGGGACAAGGACCTTGTCCACTGCTATGTCATCACTCGGCATGGGGAAGGCTGTGTGGCCCACTACAGCTGACCCCAACCGGACCATGGTGCCTTAGGAAAATGACTTTGGAGATGATGTTGGTGGTTTGTCAGAACCGGGTTTGCTCCTAATTAGCTCTCAGTTCACAGGCAAGAGATTTACCTTCCATGTCCACAAAAGAGAACAAGTTGCCCAGGGATGATTCCGGTTAAGACCAAGGGACTGGAGGGTTACATACTGAGATAAAATGGCCCCTTGCCTGAAGTTCCCAGGGCACAGGCAGATCTGGCCCCCTCTCCAGGGCTTTTTTCACCCATCATGAGCTTCTTGCATTACGGCGCCTTCAGAGAGAATTGAGGACTGAGAAACTGATGTCGATAACGGTGGACATGCTCCATGTGGCCTTTGTGCAGGGGCCACACACAGGTCAGGGGAGGAGTCAAAGGCAGGACTCCTTGTGTCCCACATTAGAGGCCCAGTCACAGCACAAATGCTTTTAGAAAAACAAAGGGACAGGAAGATGCTGAGCTTTATCTAAGGATTTAAAGGTGATGGTATTGGTGGTGGTGATGGTGGTTCTGAGTGCCTTTGCATTGTGCTACATTCCAAGCCCCACATCCCTCTTTTTTTTTTTTTTTTTTTTGTACCAGGGATTGAATTTGTCACTTTGCACTTGCAAGGCAGCCCCCCCCCCCTGCCTTTTGAGACAGGTCTCAGTGAGCTGTCCAGGCAAGATTTGAACTTGCACTCCTGCTGCCTCAGCCTCCCTCAGTGCTAGGATTGCAGGTATCACTGTGCCCGCCTGAGGAATCCTTTCTGGTCAGGGCAAAGTCTCCTCTGGTTTGAGACTACCTGTCTTCGGGCAGCATGAACTGCTGCTCTGTGGTTCCAGATTGGTCAATTCTGCCTTACTTCCACAAAAATCAACTTGAAGACCCCAGCACGCACTGTCCAGCTAGGTCGACCCGTGCTAAACAGGACACACCTTCCACAGAGGCACAACAGAGGTCTCTGGTGGTCAGATGTGGGTTCCAGACAGCTGGTGTTTAAATGGCAGCTGATACTTGACAATTAAATTTGTCTTTATCTGCAAAAATGGCGATCACATGGTTCCTACCTATATCACTGTTAGAAAGCTGTAATGAAATTAAACAATCTAGTACATGGTGTTCAATATGCGTCAAGTTCATAATTGCATCTTTGAGTGTAGGTGTTATTGTCTGTTCCTAATGACAAAACTCCTATGTGGTCAAAGTTACCCTTAAAATTCCCTAAATTGCCCACAGAGCCTGAAAATGATGCATTTTTATTCACAGTCCACACTGGAGACTCACATACCCCTAGTAGCACTGTGCCCTTGACTAGTCACCTCAATCAACCAGCTTGTGCTGAGGGCCTGCGTTCTACAGAACAGGTACCCAATGAGCACTCCAGGCAAAATGCTTGCAGTGAGTCAAATATGAAGGACAGCTGCCTTCACATCTGGACTTCTCCTTACCCAGAAGACTGGGAGATAGAATAGCCTCATAATGCCTCTGGTTTTGACCTTGAGAGTGCACTTGAACCAGAGAAATTCTATCACATTAAGGCCTTGTTTCTGATTCCATGATGTCTGCTTTAACTTATAGGTCTTTCTTACACAGATCCTCCTCCTGTGCCAAACTGGTTGTCCCTATAGCAGGGACTTGGGAAGAGTCCAAATCATCTTTACCTAACTGGGTATGGTGACTCATGCCTGTAATCCCAGCACTCAGGAGGCAGAGGCAGGAGGATTGCTGAGTTCAAGGCTTGTCTGGGCTACAGTGAGCTCAGGGCCAGCCTGAACTACAAAGTGAGACTGTCTCAAAAAAAGCCTCTACCTTCACAACCCCCGCCTCCACTGCCACCACCAGCATTTCCCCCAGGTACTGTGTACAGGGCATTCACACCAAGCTCTATCCCAGCTCTTTTTATTTGAAACAGTGTCTCCTTAAGTTGCTCAGATTGAGCTCAAACTTGTGGTCTTCCTGCCTCAGCTTCCCAGAGTCCTGGGGATTGGAGGTGTGCACCATTATACCATTCCATTCAGCCCTGTTCAGGAGCAAGAGTCTGTCCTTCACCACCCAGGAGACACTCAGCTTGTAGGTGGCACCAGGATGTGGGCATCCATCCCAGTTACCAGGTCAGGTGCCAGTTCAGAGCCAGCGCCCGCTGGGCCTGCATATCACAATCAGACACCTGGCTCTTCCCCACTCTTTATTTGCTCAGGTGCTGGCCTCCTCTCCCAGCAGAGCCCCAGCTGCCTCTGACATGCACGTTGGGGTGTCTCAGGCAGGCCCCCCAGCGAGGGGAAGATGCAGGCTCGCATCCCCCAAAGACCAAAACAGCAACCAGGGGCTATGACTTTGGGAGAGTCCCAAATTCAGGAAGACGGCTAGGACTGGAGGAAAGGGTCCCCAAGGGGGGGGGAGCTCAGAAGTCTTAGGAGCTGGCCCAGCTCAGGTGGCCCCCAAAGGCATCCAGGCATCACTACCTGGAAGAGAGCTGTGTAATGATCCTGCCACATCCCTCTTCAACTTTGGCACCCTGCCCCCGCCCTGCGCCGCATCTCAGGCAGAAGTTTTACCTCCTCCAGGGCTCCCTCCCTTGCTGCACCCGCCTCACCAGGTGACCCTGATTCTAGGGCCACGGAGTGCTGCGACTGAGCTTCCTGCTCTGGCTCACCGATAGCCAGTCTCACTGCCCCTCCTCAGCCTCCACCCTCACCGGCACTCCCAATTCCCCACACTCCACTCATCAGCTGGACCCAACTGAAGAGATGTCCATAAGGTTTCTGGCAACAAGCCTAGACACTCATCTTCCCACGCTTGCTCCCCATTTTACCAAATGACCCATCCACCGAGGCCGTGACATTAGGGTCACCCTCACCCTGACTCTCCTCAGTGCCATCACCCTGAAGCAGGCCACTGTCAACCTTGTCCTCCTGCTGCCTTTCCTGCCTCTTCTCCCCCACACCCCACACCACAGCTAAACAGGTATGGACCCTACCACTCTGCGCCACTGGGCCGCCAACCACTTCTCATCACCCTCAAGAGAGAAGCAAAAGCCCTACCCAGGGCTCAGAAGGCCCTGAATGTCCCCAACCTCGTGTCCTCATAGTCACATTTGCTGGTCCTTCCAATGAACAAGCCAGTTCTCACATCTGGACCTTGGCTCTGCAGCCTCATCTGCTTGGAACTCATTTCCGGAAGCCCTTCCATGGCCAGTTTCTCTCTTTCTCAGCAGAGTACAATTGGCCTTACCTTGCACCCTTCACCACCAGATCCTACTGAGGTCTCACACTTGTTCTCCCCTGAGCCCACCCAGCTTTTTCTTTGTGTGTGCAGGTGTCTCCTTTCACTAGAACCCAAGTTCCGTGAGATCAGAGAATCTTCTCTCACTTCCTGCTCTGCCCTGTGCCTGTAATAGTGCCTGGCACAAAGTAGGATTCAATAAATAGTTGCTGAATGCAGAACAAAGGGAGCCCTGGGGGAAGGGTGACTTGACTGCTGAGGCTAAAGACACTCGCAGGTCAGAGGGACATGCTGGTGAGGTTGTCCTGGCCCAAGAGCCCCTTCCGGCCAGCAGCAGACCCATGTCCGCTGCTCCCCGCACCCCCGCCACCCCCACAGTACTCATGCAGCCTGTGTCGCAGTGTGACGAGGGCTGACCCCAGGCAGGCTCCATTGGGTGCATGTGGCCCACCAGGCAGCTGCAGCAGCAGCGTGGCCACGCCGGCCATGCCATCTTCTGTGGGCTCGAGGGTGATGGGCCCAGCTCGAAGGCCAGCAGTGGTGGCAGGGATGGCTGGCGGGCAGCAGCCCCCCTCCATGGGTCCCCAGGGCCCGCCAGCCCCCGTCAGCAGGAGGGGTGCCAGGAAAGGCTCAGAGCGGCGGAAAGCAGGTGGTGGGAGCCCCACTGGCTTCCAGGGAGGGGCTGCCATGGGGTCTGGTGGGAAGCAGACGGTGACTTTGGCAAAGGGCCGGCTGGCCATCTTAGTCATCTCCTGCAGGTGCCGGCGCTGCTCCTGCCGCTGGTCCAGGGCCTGCTTGGCTTTCCAGAGGAGCACACAGAGAGAAAGGAAGAGGAAGAAGCAGGAGAAGAACACTGAGAAGAAGACAAACAAGTCGATGTGGGCCTGGTCCTGCCGGAAGAACAGCAGGCCCTGCGAGTCAGCTGAGCCATTGGCACCGGGGCCACTCGGGTCCCCCACACCCAGCAGCAGCAGGTAGAAGCGGCTGGACTTGAGGGCATGGTGCTCATGTGGGTAGGTGATGACCAGCCGGTCCCGCACTCCTCGGACCACAAGTACCACTGATGGCTCTGTCACTGTCACGTAGGTAATCAAGCCTCGTGGCCACACTTCCCGTACCCGAGGTTCTGGGGGTGTGCCTGGCCCACTTCCGGCCCCTGGGCCTGCTGGGTCCCCAGCCATCCGGGGCCCACTCTCAGCAGGAGGTAGGGGTGGAGGCGGGGGTGGGGGTGGCTGGATATGCACAGTGTGGACGCCTGTGTCCGGGGCCACGCGGACCACGAAGGTGTCATAGGAAGTGGAGACATAGAGGTCCACAGCACCGAAGGTCACGTCCAGTGTCAAGCGTATGTCCACATTGGTGAACTTGGGCTGCACACCAAAGAGGACAGTGCGGCCAGGACCCAGGGCCCGGCGCTTGGGCTCATGGAAGCAGTTGGTCTGGGAGGTAGGGTCCAGGCAGCACTCCTGCTCCACTGAGATGAGGCGGTAGCACTGCTGGCCACCCAGTGGGCTCCCGTGGAAGGACTCCCGGCACTTGGCACACTGTGGGCAGGAGTGGAGGAAGTATCTGCAGTGAGCTCAGGTAGGGCAAACACAACTAATACCTGCGCCTAAAGGTATGTCACTTTCCTAAGCCTTCAACAATGCCCTGGTCCCTCCCCTGGGATGTTCCTGCCAGAGTGGACACCACTGGAACCTGACATTCCAGCACTTCTGTCCCTGGTGTCATCCCCCATGACTGTAGCACTCTGAGGCCTACCTGAATTTAGTCATTCCAGACGACAGACCCCAGACCTCAGTTTTGAGAACGGATACATTCTCTTTCTGTCTTAAGCTACTATGAGTGGGTTTTCTGGCACTGGCAACCTTCAAGTTGGTGACTATCTGTAATGGAGACTTTCTGTACCAGCCTGAAAGCTCCCCAAACTGGGTCTTTGACATCAGTATCCAGGATGCCAAACTGACTGAGACTCAGGGACCATCTAACAGGCTGACCTCAATCTGAGATCAAAGATGTACAAGCATGCTGTTCATTTTGCCCTTTAGGGTGTGTGGACACCTTGGCCCACAGCTCCCTTCTCCAGCCATACCTGATACTTGTAGCAGTCTCGGCGGTCATTGGGGGAGCTGCCCTGGCATGTGCCTGTCTCTGTGTTGTTCTGACATGGGCAGCCTGTCCCGTCCTGCTCGTTACAAGTGTCTGCGTGACCATTACACTGGCATCTGAAGTGGAGAAGACTGGGTTATGGAGCTCTTATGATATGATGGCTGGACATACCTGTCAACCTGACTGGCTTGAGAGCTAGCAATGGGACTGGTGGGGCACACTTGTGGTTGTGTCTGGGTGGGTCGTGGAGGTATGACCTTGAATACTATATCTGATCCTCAGCCTTCCCTCTCTGGCTCTATCGCCCTGCTCTGCTTCCTGGCCTCCATAAACCAAATGTCTTTCCCCTGCCATAACTTCAACCAGGATGTCTTGGAGCTAGCTGACCACAGACTGACTCCTCTGAAACTGAACTAAATTCAACTTCTCCTCCTTCAAGTTGTGGGTGTCAGGCATTGTGTAAAGCTAACACTCATGACCTCTGAGGCTCACAGAGGTCAAACCAATTGCCCAAGGCCACAAAGCCACTAAGTGAGTCAGGATTGGAACCCAGGTTGAACTGACCTGAGTCACCCAAATATTCAGAAAGAAAGGCATGTAGCTGGAGGTTGTTTCAAGGCCTTCTCCCTCAGAAGCCCTCTTCTTGCCAACCTGACCCCTTCAGGCTCCATAGCCTGCACCTCAGTGAAGGGCTCTGAGGGAAAGAGCCTCTCAGCTGAGCCCAGATCATACCTTCACCTCTGCCCTGGCCTGGGATCCCTGGGGACTTCACCCTCTTCTGACAGAAGAGTTTGGCTCAAGAGCAATTCCTAGTTAGAAGGATGAAGGTCCCAGCCCTTGCTCTCACTTGGTGCACTTCCCATCCAGAAGGAAGTAGCCATGGAGACAGCTTTCGCATTTGTCCCCATAGCTGTTATTCTGGCAGTTCACACACACAGCTTCATCTTCACTAGGACCCTCAGTCACCCAATTTTCAATCTGGACAAGGGAGAACAAGTGTTGATAAAAAAGCATGGACCAACCTTTCTTTCCTCAGACCCAGAGTGCAGGCCCAGCCTCCCTCAGACCCGGGGTCTGGGCCCAGCCTCCTCCCTCAGACCTGAGGTTCAGGCCCAGCCTCCTCCCTCAGACCCAGAGGTCCGGGCCCAGCCTCCTCCCTCAGACCTGGGGGTCCAGGCCCAGCCTCCTCCCTCAGACCCAGGAGTCCAGGCCCAGCCTCCTCCCTCAGACCCAGGGCTCTGGGCCCAGCCTCCTCCCTCAGACCCAGAGTCTAGTCTCCAGCCTCCTCCCTCAGACCCAGGGGGTCTAGTCTCCGCTCCTCATTCAGATCCAAGAGTCTACCCACCCCCCAGCCTCTTTCACCTCCTCTGGATCCAATGAGTACTTTTCGGGCTCCCTCCTGGCCATTTCAAGCTCCTTCCTGGAGACGCAGACGTGGCTGTTGCCACGACAGAAAGCGTGGCAGGGCCGGCAGGTCCCGCCCCCCACGGCTGAACCCACAAACAGTGGGAGGCACTGCTCACAGTGGCTGCCCTGGGAACCGAGGTCAGAGAGGTCAGAAGGGTTGGAGAATCACAGGGAAGGGGACATGAGGGACTGCTTGGTACTGACTATCCCCACCTATCTGCATTCAGCCCCACTTTCACTTGCTTTCTTTTAGCCCTAAATTTTGAGTTCAAAAACCCCTTCACAATCAGATGTGCGAGTATACCCCCTGTAATCTCAGTTATTTTGGGAGGCTGAGGTAGGAAGATCACAAATTCAAGCCCAACCTGCCTGGGTAACTTAGCAAAATAAAAAATAATGGAAGGCTGGGCACGTAGCTCTGTGTTAAGGCCCAGGTTCAGTAATACTCAGTTTAAAAAAAAAAAAAAGGCCCTTCTCACATGCCTGCCTTCTTGCCCCACCCTACAATCTGGTGGCTCCCACAGGCCCCAGAGCCTTCTCACTCCTTTCTGGCCAGGCTCTGTGACTGCGGCCCCGTCCCAGCTCAGGAGGACTTGGAAGGAGAAAGGCTGCTGATGTAGCTCAATGGTACAGCACTGCCGACTGTATGGGAGCCCGCGGGTGTGATGCCTAACACCATAGAAAATCATGCTGGAGAACAGGTGGAGGGCAAGTAAAGGCCTGGGTCCCAAGATCATGGGTCTGAGGCCCAGGGCTGCCCACCTTGGTGTGATTGCGGCACAGCAGGCAGTGGTCTCGCGCTCCCACGCCAGCACACTCACTGTGACGATTGCAGCGACATTCGGTGGAACAGTTGCGGCCCACAAAACCAAAGTGGCAGCGGCAGTGGTCAGGCTCCACGCAGGAGCCATTCACACAGCCCTGGGCACACACAGGGCGGCACAGGCCCGTCACACTGTGGGGCAGAGTGGGGTAGGGATCACAGCTAGGGCAGGTGCTCACCTTCCTCTGCCTGGTCAACCCACCGCCTTCACATGGGGACTTCCTCGTGCTCTTCTCAGGCCTTACTCCTCACTCACTCCCCAGGCCCCAGCAGCCCTGTGTGCCCCCTCCTGCCCCTCCACAGCCCGCCACAGCCTCACTTGTCCATGGTGTAGCCCGTCTTGCAGCTGCACTCGTAGCCGTGGGGCTGGTCATGACAGTTCTGGGTCTCATTGCAGTCATGGTGGCCATTTGCACACTCGTCCTCCGGGGGGCAGGACAGGAAGGCCCAAGATGCCCCAGGACGCCCACATGTCAGCCCTGCCCCCAGACATTCACGCCTTCACCTAGGTGCTCTGCGTCACCTGAGCCCCCACCACCCGGGTACTCTTGCTTGGGAGCTATACGTGCAAGACAGCCCCAGCAGCATCCCATGTTCTCTGCACCATACCCCAGCCAGGCCCCTGCCCCTCCAAATTCTTCTCACCATCACGGGGGCCACTGAGTCCACCTTCCATGCAACGGCCGCCACCATCCTGGGCCCCCCAGGCACACCAGCCACAGTGTGGGCGCCGCAGGCACAGGGCACACTGGGTCGCCTGAGCACAGCCCAGGGAGCAGCTCTCAGGTCCCCGGAGCAGCCGCCCGCAGCCTCCAGCCATACACCGAAGGGGCAGGTAGGAGGGGCTCAGACACTGGCGGGACAAGGGGGTGGAGAGAGAAGCCGGGAAAGGGGTCACACAGCATTCTGGAGCTTTCCCCTCACTGCACTCTCCTTGAGCCCCTGCCCTCCCAGGACACAACCGGCCCAGACACCAGCTGGGTACCCTAACCTCCCTCTCAAGCCTCTACAAGTAGACAGCAGGACTGGAAGCTGGGCTGGGAGGCCCTGGATGTAGGAGGATCACACAGACTGTTCAGATGAACAGATGACATGCAAATGAAGAGAAAGTGGAAAGACAGGAAAAGAGCAAGTATCCCAAGGGGCAGGAATGAGGCCTAACCTAAAGGCAGAAGTGAGCAGAGGGAGAGGCAGCTGTTGGCCGCCATCTCCAGCCCCCATGAGACGCAGCTGTGCTATCTTCATTGGTGCAGGGCCTTGAGTGTACAACGTGAGTGCTTTCACGGAGCTATAGCTGGCCTCGGACAGGCTGTACTTTCCACTCCGTCTCAGGGCACTCCTGTTCCCCGCCACTGAAGGCAGGCCGTCTCCCACACGCACACACAGTCTCAAGAAAGGAGTTACAAGCCACAGTTGCTGAGACAGATGGACTCGGCTGCTGGGCAAAAGACCTCAGCTGGGAACCTGAGGAGTCCTGGTTGAGGGGCCAGGCAGCAACACAAAAACCATCATTTCTGCCTTTGGGCTCATATGTGCAATGAGGTTGAGATCCTTGAGAACTCTACTTCAGTGTGTAAGAGCAATTTATTTACTGCTCTGGCTTTAAATGAAGTAGAAAGGGAAGAGATTAATGTGCGTTAGCTGCTCAAAAGCACTTAAGAAAAAGCATGGATTCCTGAAATAGAAAAACCCGATTCCTGTGGCTGGAGGTCTGAGCCCACTGAGAGTTGGGCTGGCCATGAGCTGAGCTCGCTGAGCTGCCAGAAGCAGATTGCTGCCAAGGAGTTTGACATTCCCACGCCTTTGCCATGTGATAAATTTTGGGTCTTTTCCTGTTTTATTTTTTTGTGGTGTTAGGGATCAGACCCAGGGCCTTTTGCATGCTAAGGGAAGTGCTCTACCACTGAGCTACATTTTTAGCCTCCCTTTCTGCTGGGCTTCTAGATCTAAATTTTATGCACACCTGGCAGATGGTGGGGCACTATGTGGGAAGAGGCAGAGCACCCTGAATTCTGAGGGTTGCATGGCACTTTCTGCTGTGACCTGCTTAGTGGTAAATGCAATGAAGCCCAACATGATAAACTCCATTTCTTGTGTTCCTCAAAAAGACACACGAACCTAAATGCCAAGGGCATGACTCCAGCTTATCATCCCCACAGCTCAGCAAAGCCCCCAGATGAGGTGTTCACAGGAATTTGCTGGAGGTTCAGAGGTCAAAGCCATCACAAAGGATAATG
>PVIC010050096.1:0-12927 GCA_004025085.1 Thryonomys swinderianus | reverse complement strand
ACAGTGCTCCTGCCTTGGCCTCCCAAATCTTGGGATTACAGGCTTGTGCCACCACATTTGGCATGAAGCTTCTTTTTAGAAGGAGTCGGGACTGAAGTTGATAGAAACTCTTGAAAATATTTTGAATTATTAGGCAAGTGGCCAAGTAGCCTCACTGTTCAGAGAAGAGGTAATAGTCAGCTGTGTCTGAAAGGGCTGAAAGAGTGTAGCAGGAGATTGGGAGTAGGAAGACACATGTGGTTCTGGATTCGGAAATGGTGAGTGTTTTACACCTTAGCTTGCCTGAATCAGAATTCTGCAGTAGGCCTCAGCCAAGGCTGAGACAGCACACAGGACGTGGTAGACCAGGGGAGGGGTTCCTGGCTCAGAATCTCTCTGGTCCTAATGTGAAAAGAGCCATTGTTCCCTTGTGCTCTGCTTCCACCTTTCAGACCATCCGCTACTCTGTGACAATTCGCCCCCTTGTGGTTGCAGTTGGACGTGCAAATCATAATGTCTCCTAATTCTGTTTTGTAAAATGAATGAAAATACGGTGTCTGGTCCAGCTTGGTACCACGAGAACAAGAAAGATGAGATAATGATGAGAAGTTAGAGAAATGTCATTGCCAAATATATCCTGTGAGAATTCACGATGTTAAGAACAAATGAAAGTTCTTAAAACAACATAAAAATGTATTCAAGGTAAGTTAATGAAAAAGTACAGTGTGTATGTTTCCAGAGAAAATAATAAGTAATATTATTCCAAGAACATTTTCATGTGTGACAATAATATATTAGTATTAAAGAAAGAGCAGAAAACTCATTCTCATTTTTAAATCGTCACATGAAAGTATTAGGACTTACATTGATTGCCTGATTACAAATTGCCACCAATTTGGTAGCTACCGGTTTGGTAGCCTAGATTTATTTTTGTATGGTGGTGGGATTAGAAGTCAGAAATGGATCTCAGTAAGCTAAAGTCAAGATTTGGGCAAAGCTAAATTTCCTCTGTGGGCTCAGAGGAAGGTCTATTTTCTTACTCTTCCTTTTCAAGTTTGAAGAAGCTGCCTGCATCCTTAACTTACGGTTCAGAGCAATCTTGGCCTGCCATGTCTGGTCTAGCTTTTCTTACACTGTGCCAGTGGCGGTGGCGTTATGCCTCCCTCGTCCACGTTTATAGGCACCTTGCAGTTGGGCCCTCTGGGATAGTTCAGGACAATTTCTCTAACGAGGGGCAGCCTATGTGCAACCTTGATTCATATGCAACATTTATTTTCCATTGGCAAGTAAAATCACATCCTTATTTTTCTCTAGGGATTACATGTGAATGTCTAGGAATGATGACATCCTCCTTTTTGTCACAGATTCCAAGGGTGTGGCAAACAAATATGATAAATATGGACTATATCTCACTGGACCTCAAGGTGGCATGTAAAACCTTCTGACTTGGCTCATAACCTCATTGACTTTTTTAGTGCACTGTAAATATTTATAAAAATCTTTAATTGCTACTGGGATTTCTCAAGTCCAGTTTGTTGTGATTTGATTTTATTTTGGATAATTAATTTGATTTAATTTTGGATAATTATTTTTAAAAGTAAAGTGATTTTTTCCAAATAAAAAGGGCTTTATTATCCTTTTGGCAATTATAAAATAATACTTTTCCTTTATGTAAATTATAAGAAAATGATGCATGAAAAACAAAAGGTAATTAATTTATATTCCTATTATATATAGACAAATCCAAGTGAATTGCAATATTCCTTTCTAGGTATTTTGGTAGGGCTATTAGTATAACGATAGTTTTTTTTCTTTGGGTAAATGCAATGATTTTCTTTTTTTTTTGAGACAGGGTCACACTTTGTAGTTCAGGCTGGCCCTTAGCTCACTATGTAGCCCAGGCAAGCCTCAAACTCAGCAGTCTACCTGTCTCTGCCTCCCAAGTGCTGGGATTATAGGGGTGAGCCACCACGCCCGGCACTGTATGTGGTTACCAGGGATCAAACTCAGGACCTTGCGCTTGTGAGGCAGGTGCCAGAACCACTGAGCTAAATCTCCGGCCCTGCATTATGATTTTTTAATTGCTTTTTAGAACTTCTTTATGAAGTGTATCATTATTTAAACAGTATTTTTTATTAGATGTGTCACATTCCTACTTTCCTTTTTTAAACATATAAGTAAAATAAATACAATGAATATTGTTAATAATATTTTTACATATTTAGTTGATATGTCTTTTTTATATTCTTAGGCCGATTTATAAAAATAGATTAAATTGTAACAGGTATCAATTTAAATTAGCTTTTTTTTCTCATTAAAACTGCTAATAAGCCTGGAGAGTAGAGATCTTATTACAATAGCAATGGATAATTTAAAATAAACCATACTGTAAGATTGCAAGAATGACTTTTGCACATAATGTTGGGATGTTTATTATTAATATGGTTATATTATAGTTTGGTACAAATTTATTTTGCATGCACTTTTTAATCATTCTTTCCTTGGGTGCTCATACATCCTGAGGCAAAATGACTAAAAAAAAATTCTTGTATAGGAAGTGAAAATGAGTGACAAAGTTGACCCACTGTAGTTTGAAGAGGAGACAGAAACGCAGCTCAGGGCTGGCTGTGTGCCTCGGGTCATGCAGACACCGCTCTGGGCTTCGCTTGTCAAACATGAGCTACAGATGACTGTTTCCCGGGCTCTCAGCATTCTGTGAGTCTTTAGTGTTCAGCACCAAACGCAGTGATACTTGGGTGTGGAAAATACTGGTTTGCATATCTTCTTTTTTCCTAAAAGGATGGTAGCAATTTACAGTAACAACTTGGATATAATAAGCCCGAGAGGCCAGAGATTCAGCTCAGTGGTTCCCGCGCCTGGATCTCAAGCTCAAGGTCCCTAGTTCAATCCCAGTGATCACATACAACAGTGCTGGGTGTGGTGAAGCACACTCGCTAGCAATATCAGTGCCACATGCCACAATGCTGGGCGTGCTTGCTCACATCTGTAACCTCAGTACTCAGGAGGAAGAGGAAGGAGGCAGAAGGATTGCGGGTTCGAGGCTTGCCTGGGCTCCATAGTGAGCTCAGGGCCAGCCTGAACTACAAAGCGAGATCCTGTCTCAGAAAGAAAGAAAAAAAAAAAAAGCATGAGAATCACTATAAAACAAAACTCAAAGTGTATATGTCAGGTTTTTTGGTGGAGAGGGAATGTCAATACTTAGAATATATATCTCCCAGGTAGATTGTATGGAAACAGACACAAAATATGATGAGCAGCTCGTGGTTCACAGCCCTCATCTCTGTCCTCCTAGATATAAAAGGGAGAGAAAGGAGGTAGTGTAACAAAATTCCATCTCAAAAGCCTTGTGATCACCAAGTGTACAATAGGCCCCGCGTCAGTGAGGAGTGAGAAACGCTAGAGAAGGATGAAATGTTAGGGAAGAGCAGAGGCGTGGTGACTGTCAGAGCTGGGGCTGCCTGCGGTGCAAGTGAAAAGGAGTGGATGACATCACATCATTTTCTCATTAAATTATAACCTTAGAAGCATAAATAATTTTATAAGACCTATATCTATTAATATAAAATTTTTTTTGTGTGTGAAACGTTAGTTGTAGATTTTAAAAGTCAAAATACGTGTATTCTGGGAATATTGGACAACTATTTTTTTTTTTTTTTGAGACAGGGTCTCGCTTTGTAGTTCAGGCTGGCCCTGAGCTCACCATGCAGCCCAGGCAAGCCTCGAACTCAGCAATCCTCCTGCCTCTGCCTCCCGCGTGCTGGGATGACAGGCGTGAGCCACCATGCCCGGCACGGTGGTATGTGGTATCGATTGCCAGTGGGCGTGAGTCTCCACGCCCAGCATTGTATGTGGTTACCGGGATTGAACTCAGGACCTTGTGCTTGTGAGGCAGGCGCTGGAACCACTGAGCTATATCTCCGGCCCTATTGGACAACTATTAGAAGTATATTAGCTAATATTTTGAACCACCTATGGCTGATAAGCCTTTATAAATTTCACAGATATTTGATATTAATTCAACATTTAAAGGTAAAGTTTTACTATTAAAGAACTTCAAACCTGTTGAAAACCCATGACTTACTAATTTAATGCCTAAATACTCAGACTAAGGTTAAACTAAAATAAAAAAGAGCACTGTTTAAAGTATTAAAAATTGATTGTAGCCTTATTTTAAGACATATATATATATATATATATATATAATATGCATATACACAGAAGACAGAGAGAGAACCAAAGATAGAGAGAGGTATCACATCATAAAAATGTTACCTTCTGGCATAATATACACTATATAAACTTTGCTGTCTTCATTATTTTTAAGGGTACAAACAATAATGTTAAGTAAATTCACATTGTTGCACAACCAGTCTTTAAACTCTTGTCTTCATGTAAATATGAAATACAATATACTTCATTTCATTAATTTAATTAATTTCATTATTCTGGGGAAGATAGCCATCCATATTCATGTTTTTTGCAAGGACTGCAGAATTTGTGAATGGAAGCAGAATTTTGCAAAATGCTTCTGTTTTCAAACTGAATTGTTCATGAACGGAAGTGTTTGTGAATCAAGGTATTACTGTACTATTTATTAAATACTCTCTTTCTACTTCTTCTTGTCCTCTGGTGACTACCATTCTACTCTATACCTTAATGAATGTGACTATTCTAGGTACTTCATAGAAAGAGAATCAATGTTTGCACATTGTCTTTTTTTTTTTTTTTTTTGCTTTTTGAGACAGAGTCTCGCTTTGTAGTTCAGTCTGGCCCTGAGCTCACTATGGTGCCCAGGCAAGCCGCTGTGAACTCAGCAATCCTCCTGTCTCTGCCTCCTGATGCACATTGTCTTTTTGTGACTGGCTTTTTCTGCATAATATCAGATAGGTACATTCACTGTGTACCATATGTCAGGATTTCCCTTCTTTTTTAAATTGAATTCTTTATTGGTACATTTTATATACAGCTCACAATCATACTCAACATTGGGGAATTTGTACCAGTATAGGACATGAATTCATTCTCATTTTTACCCATATCCCTACATACCCACCCCTATATACATGTTCTTTCTTTTTCTTTCCAAATCATATTTATTCTTTCCCCTCATTATGTTCCCACACCACATTCCCTTTGAATATTTTCTATTTCACAAAATCTATCCTACATTCTAGAACTCATTGACATCTACAAGTTCTCATACCAGAGAAAAGATACAGTATTTATATATCTGTGATCTATTGATTTTATTTATTAGTGTGTTCTCAAGCTGTATCCATTTGCCCATAAACGAATGAAACTTGTCATTATTTATGGCAGAGTAATACTCGTTTTATTAAAAAAACACCACATCTTCTTTATCCAGTCTCCAGTTGTCGGGCATCTGGTTTGTTTCCAAGATTAGGGCTATCACAAACTGAGCTGGTATGAACATGAGTGTACATATGGCTTTACAATATGATTCTTTTAATTCCTTCTAATATAGTCCTAGCAGAAGAATAGCAGGGTCAAATGAGACCTGTAAACCTAGTTTTCTGAGGAATCTCCACACAGATCTCCACAGTGGTTGTACAAGTCTACAATCCCACCAACATTGGAGAAGGATTACTTTCTCCTCGCAGCCTCACCAGCATTTATCGCTGGTTGATTGTGTAATAGCAGCCATTCTTTGTGGAGTAAGGTGAAATCTCAGTGTTGTTTTCATCTGCATCTTTTGAATGACCAGTGATGTTGAACATTTCTGTGTATGCTTCTTGGCTTCTTTTACTTCTGCCTCTGAGAAGTGTCTGTTCATTTCAGATGCCCATTTTTGAACTAGGTCTTTAAACTTGGGGGGACTGATTTGTTTAAGTTCTTCATATATTCTAGATAGTAGCACTTTGTCTGACAAACAGCTAGTAAAGGTTTTTTCCCATGTTGTTGATTGTCTTTTAGCTGTGCCAGTGGTTTCTTTTGCTGTACCGAAGCTTTTTAATAGAAAGAGATCCAATTTGTTGATTCTTTCTACTAGTTCTTGTGCTATAGAGGTTTTGTTCATAAAGTCTCTGCCTAAGCCAATGTCTCCAAGAGTTTTACCTAACCTGTTTGGCAGCAGGTTTATTGTTTCTGTTTTAATGTTTATGTCTTGAATCCATTGTGATTATAGTTTAGTCCACAGTAAAAGAGATAGGTCTAGCTGGAGTTTTTGGCAGGTTAAAGCCCAGTTTTTCCAGCACCATTTGTTAAAGAGGCTGTCTTTCCTCCATTGAGGATGTTAAGGTAAGGTGGCTTAGTGTACCTGGAGTTGTTTCTGGGTCTTCTAATCTATTCCACTGGTCCTTGGGTCTGCTACTTTGCCAGTACCATGCAGTTTTTATCACAGTGGCTTTATAGTAGAGTTTTAAGTTGGGGATTGTAATACCCCCTGCCGTGTTCTGGTTACTTAGAATTGCTTTTGCTATTCTAGGTCTCTTGTGTTTCCAGATGAATTTTTGTATTATTTTCTCTAGCCCTATGAAGTATGGTGTTGGGATTTCAGTCAGAATTGCATTGAATCTGTATAGTAGTAGTGGAGTATATCCATTTTGACGATGTTGATTCTGCCTACCCAGGAACAAGGGATATCTTTCCATTTTCTGATATCCTCTTCTATCTCCTTTTTCAGAGTCCTATAGTTTTCAGACTAGAGGTCTCTCATCTCCTTTGGTAGACTGATTCCTAGATATTTCATTTTTCTGGGTGCTATTGTGAAAGGGATTGCCTCCCCAATTGTTCTTTCAGTGAGTCTGTTGTTTGTGTAGACAAAGGTTGTTGATTTTTTAGCATTGATCTTGTAACCAGCTACACTACTAAATTTGGCAATTAAGTCTAGCAGTCTGTTGGTTGAATTTTTAGGATCCTCTAGATAGAGAATCATATCATCAGCTAAAAATGACAGTTTAATTTCTTTCTTACCCATCTTTATTCCTTTTATTTCTTTGTCTTACCTGATTGCTGTGGCTAATGTTTCCAGCACTATATTATTGAACAAGAGTGGTGACAGCAGACATCCTTGTCTTGTTCTTGATCTTAGTGTAAAAGGTTTCATTTTTTTGCCCATTTAATACAATGCTTGCTGTTGGTTTCTCATAAATAGCTTGTATTAGTTTGAGATAAAGTCCATCTATTCCAATTCTCTGTAGGGTTTTGATTATGACTGGGTGTTGGATTTTGTCAAATGCTTTTTCTGCATCTATTGAGATGACCATATGGTTTTTGTCTGTGAGTCAGTTAATATAGTGTATTACATTTATTGATTTATGTATATTAAACCAGCTTCACATCCCTGGGATAAATCTGACTTGATCAGGGTGTAGGATTTTCTTGATAACTCTATGTATTGTTTGCCAATATTTTATTGAGGATTTTTGCATCAATGGTCATTAGAGAGATTGGCATGTAGTTTTCTTTTTTGGTTAGGTGTTTCTTTGGTTTTGGGATCAAGGTAATGGTTGCTTCAAAAAATGATTTTGGCAGTACTGCTTCTCTTTTGATTTCATTGAAAAGTTTGAGAAGTAGTTTAAAAGTTTTGTAGAATTCTGCAGTGAAGCCATCAGGTCCAGGGCTTTTCTTTGTTGGTAGGTTTTTTATTACATTTTCAATTTCCTAGATTGATATTGGGTTGTTTAACATTTTTATGTCCTCTTCATTCAGCTTTGGAAGTTAATATGTGTCTAGGAATCTATCCATTTCTTCTAGATTTTCCATCTTTTTAGAGTACAAATTTTCAATCCATATGTTTATTATCCTTTGGACTTCCACTGGAATTGTGGTGATTTCCCCATTTTCATTCCTAATAGCATGGATTTGAGCCTTTTTCTTCCTTGTTTGAGAAGGTTGGCTAAGGGTCTGTTGATTTTATTTATCCTTTCAAAGAACCAACTCTTTGATTCATTGATTCTTTGTATTGTTCTCTTTGTCTCCACTGCATTAATTTCTGCTCTGATCCTTATAATATATTGATGGTATATAGAGGACTGCTATGGTGGACAAGTTTCAGGATCCTTGTCAAATATAGGGCAGTTTTCCCCAGCTCCTTTATGAGTCAACATGATGGTCAGCTTGCAAAATTGCCTTGTTCAACTAAAGCTTTTAAGATGCCAGCATCAGTAGGCATGTTCTGTCTATTGTGGAAAAGTATGCATTTGTATCATGTGATTCTAGAACAACAGGATGGAGTCTCCCATTATACAATTCAGCATATTAGTGACTTATATCGACTCAGCACTCATCCATTTGGTTCAACTGTGTTATTTTTGCCCTTGAAGGAGAGTATCACTATGGAGCAGGACATCTAATCTCTAGAGAGAAGTAGTAGATTCATTGCCTTCCATCCTTTATTCTTGTTGATTCAGATTGTTGGGCATTAATTTTTCAGATAAAAGAATTCATTGACTTTTTTTGGATTATAAATTTATGGGTCATGTATATGATGCTCATGTAAAGCATTCACATATACATGCACATAGAAGAAAATTATGGAATGATTTTAATATTAATAAAAGGAGAGAATAAAAGTATCAGTCCTTCTCCCATGATTTCTGGCAGGTTATTGAAAGCCAAACTCTTATAAAAGAAAATTAACAGGAACTGTACTGCACATCTCCAATTTATTTTCTAGATGGACCGTGGAGACTCAGCCATGTAGTAACTTACCCCTGATACACAAGTAGCTTGCCTTCAAGCTTGGAGTCCTCCACTGTCTCTTCATAGGGCCTGTGGGCTCATTCTCTAGATTGACTTGAGACTCAGTTGAGTTTTGCCAGGGAGGTTCTCATTCTTCCACTACTAACAGCTTGAATTCTGAGGAGAGGAAAATTGAAAATGGCCATGAATATGACATGAATGGTGTCTTCACTGCCTTTTTGCAAGTGAACTATTTTCATTTGTTACAAATGTCCTTGATTTTTTTTCCAAATGTCCTTGATTTTTAAAAAATGTGAAATGAATAATACTTTGAACTTTATGGTTCTTTAAATTTTGATTTTATATTCTTTCACAGATAGAGTACATTGTGATCATTCTTTGAGCTCCTCAAATTCTCCTGAAAGTTAATTTAAAATTAATTCTGCTGAACAGTAATTTAAATTTCTTTTTTCTCTACAAGTAACTTATTGTGCTTCAGGTCAATGGTCAGCAACATTTACTTACTTGATATTGCCTGAACCAACTGAAACAAAAGACAGTTGATTCAAAAGTCAATGTACATAAATAAACCATTCAGCAATCAACAGGACGATCAAGGTGTGAAGTATTTTTTTCTGGCTTCATGCTCTAGGACATCATGCTCATATTTGTGATTCTTAGGATCTGTAGTTTAAATATTTCTGGGATTAAAAGGCCATCTAAACATTATCTGTACCAAATTAGAGTAAAAAATGTATGTCTAATGAGTCAGTCTTGACTCTGTTGCTTTAGAGATTTGTAGAATGTTATGAGAGTAAGTAGGACTTGGAGTCTGTTGTGATTGTAATGTTCTGTCCATATTTAGTTACCATTGTTATTGTGTTAGGAGGTGGAGTCTTTAAGAGATGATTAGTCCATCTGGGCTCTGTTCTCATGAACGGATTAATGCTGATGTTGAGGAAGTAGATTAATTATCCGAGGGAGCTCCTGATAAAAAGAAGAAATTCAGCCCAATTTCTTCCATCTCACACATGCTTGCTTGCACTTCTACCTTGCAAAAAAGGACTGCACAAGACCTTGCAAAGTTGGCACCCTGCTATTAGACTTTCTAACTTGCCGAAGTATCAGTCAGATAAACTTTCATTGCTTATAAATTCCGAGTCTTTGGAATTCTTCTAGAGCAACAGAAAATGGACTGAGAGAGGATCTCACATAAAACCTTGAAGAATGAAAGCACACACACACACACACACACACACACACAGAGTTATATAGATTTTGGCATGCAGAACTGATGAGAAAAAAATGGCAGTGGCATGTGTTTACAGAAAACAAAAAGTGAAACACAGACACATTGCAAGTAACAACTGAAATCCAGAAAAAGAGGAACTTGCTTTCCTGTTTTTTCTCAGCTTTCAGACCCAAGGTCTGATCAGTGACCTTTCCACTGGTTGGCTGAGGTTGATGGTCTGTGGGTTTCTTGGTCACTTCTTGTTACAGACACAAAATTCCTGACACCCACAACTTAAGGGAATTGAGTTTTATTATGGGCAGCATTTCAATCTATTGTCATCTGGCTCCAAGGCTGGATGGCATGGCGGAGGAAAGCTGCTACCTTCTTGGCATCCAGAAAGTAGAATGAAGGGAGGGAAAGAAGGAAAGATAAACCCTTCTAGTCTATGACCTGTTTGACCTTTCCCCACCAGATTCCACCTTCTAATAGTAGGTCAACCATAAGCCCCCCTAATCCAGTCCCCTCCCCAAAGCCCTATTGAGGACTACCTTAGTCTCCTTTGGAACAGCTTGCTATAAAGCACAACAGTGTGTATAGACTTAAGTTAATAGTGCAGTAAAATTCAGTCCTCATAATTATCACTAAAATTACCATTGCCTAGTAATGCATCAGCTAAGTTATTATGCCTGTATTTTTAACTTAAAAATTAAAAACATTAATTACATAGTTATGCCAGAAGAAACTAACAATAAGATAAGCAATCACTACAGCTATAGAAATACCATAGGACGTTAGTATTCCTAACAGAAAGCTGGGAAATCTGTGGCAGAAATGCAAACCAGCCAGAATGGTACTCAAGAAAATGTAAACCTCTAAGTGGCCCAAGCAGCCACTGCTGATTAAGTCTTATACAAATGTTTTATGCTGTTTTGTTTGGGTCTAAAGGAAGACTCTGATACACTAACACACACAATGTGAAAAAGACAGAGAGAAGGAGAGAGAGAGAGAGAGAGAGAGAGAGTCAGACAGACAGACAGACAGACAGAGGAAAAATTATAGCTGTCAGTCAGAGTCCTTACAACTTGAACCTAGTTCCCTCATCAGTCTCCACCTGTTCTTTCCCAAGTGTTGTTATTTTACACTTACAGTCTTTCAGCAATATGACTAAGCTCTGCTTAACTATGTCTTTGGATATTTTCCTGCAAATCAGAATAGCAAATTAATGGATAAATAATTGCTGGATAAATAATATATCTCGGAAATATTATCTTATTCATTCTCAGGAGTCAGTAAATTATTCTGATACTAAGAGTTCACTAGTTCCATGAACAAATAACCCACTGTGGAGAAAAATATTACTCATAGAGTGTGTGATCATGTATGCCCACACACAACCTATCAAAGTAAACCTACAATTTAATTTTTTTACTTATGTATATGAGTAGATGAATGTACAGATGCATATATTAAATTTAAACTAACCAAAAGATGGCACTGGGAAATCTAACCATGAAATATGGCATAAAATGCCATGTATTAAAAATTTGTGACTGTACAAAGACTAGATAGAATGTAGCAGAAAATGCAACTTCAGAGCCAGAAAGATACGAGTTTTATTTCTAGCTCTACTTATATAACTGTGACTTTTGGGAATTGAATCTCTGAATCCTGGATGTCTGAACTTTAAGACAGGATTTGGGGAAATTGGAGAGATAATAGTTGCAAAGAGTTCACTGAACAAAGCTTAATACATGTTAGATAATACATTTTAGGACATGTTTGACTTGACAGGAGTAGAGAATATATAAATGTTTTTTTAAAGTGACATTCAGAATACTAGCTAGTGATGTAATTATATATTAAGTGTTACCCAAAGGTCCATATGTCAAAAGCATGGTTCCAGGAGATGCTCTTGGGAGCTCTGGACTTTTAGGAAGGCCTTATGGGAGGTTCAAGGTCATCGGGCATTCCTTGAAGGACACTATTTGGCCCCAGCCCCTTTTCTTTTTCTTATGCTTCCTGGTTAAATGAAGGGCATGGTTTTATTTCACCATACACTCCCTACAGAGTATGCAACCATGAAAGGCCCAGTGCACTGGGTTTAATTCATCAAGGACTGGAATGTCTAAAACTGTAAGCCAGTGCAACTCTTGTCTCTTTACAAGTTACTTATCTAAGGCATTTGTTACAATGACAGAAAGCTGGCTAACATACAAAAAAGCAATTTTTTTTTTTTTTTTGAGACAGGGTCTCGCTTTGTAGTTCAGGCTGGCCCTGAGCTCACTATGGTGCCCAGGCAAGCCGCCGCGAACTCAGCAATCCTCCTGTCCCTGCCTCCCGAGTGCTGGGATTACAGGCGTGAGCCACCACTTCCGGCATTGTGGTATGCGGTGTTGATTGCTGGTGGGCGTGTCTCCACGCCCAGCATTATATGTGGTTACCGGGCATCGTACTCAGGACCTTGTGCTTGCGAGGCAGGTGCTGGAACCACTGAGCTAACCCTCCGGCCCAAAGCAATTTTTCTTAACTCTTCTCTCTTGAAAACAACCACAAAAAATGAAAATGAGAGGTAGAGAGATTCTTCGGTTAGATACACCTGATGATCCTTTGATCAATGTGATATAACTTGAGAGCATTGGAAACAGTAGACCCAGTAGAGAATGTTTCCATGAGTGAAGAACTGGGTTACAAATGTCCACTTTATCATTATTTGAAATATTTTAAATAACATATATTTCAGAGTAAGTGAAGAAGACAACTCTATCAAAACAGACCTAGGCCTAATAGAAGTCTAAAAGAGTAGTTTCAATATCACCTGTGTCTCAGTGATAAAATGGCAAAGTTCAAAAATATTCTCAATATCTTTTGAGGCATACTGTGCCAGATGCTTTCAAGCACTGGGGTATACAAAGCTGAATTATAAGTTACAAGGATGTTAAATTCACAAAATGTAACCACTCTTTACAGGTAAGGTATTCTGTTTATTCCATGGAGGAGTATTTCAATTTAAATTAAACTTCTGAATGTGTTGGTGATTTTTGCAATAAGAA
>PVIC010050095.1:0-12932 GCA_004025085.1 Thryonomys swinderianus | reverse complement strand
TTGATCATAAATGGGTGTTGGATTTTGTCAAATGCTTTTTCTGCATCTATTGAGATAATCATATGGTTTTTGTCCTTGAGTCTGTTGATATAGTGTATTACATTGATTGATTTACGTATGTTGAACCAGCCTTGCATCCCTGGGATAAATCCGACTTGATCAGGGTGTATGATTTTCTTAATAACTCTCTGTATTCTGTGGCTGCTCTTTTACACGCCATGTCTCTCTTTTAAAATGCTGTTTGCAGAGAGGATTTCATAGTAAAATCTTAGCATCTTGGACTCAATCTGATTTTATTTTCTAAAGCAATTTTTGTATTTACTAAGATATTACTTATGTATCATTAAAAAATCTCAGATGCTAAGAAAGCAATCAACCCCTTCATGTCTTGAGTTTTCCCAGGACAACGCTGATGATATTTCTAAGTAAAGAGCTCTTGAAAATATTCCTTTTCACAGGTAGTATACTTCGGGACAGTCCTAATTTATGACTAGTCTTCCCATAAGTTGCTATTGTTATTTCACTCCAGAATAACTGGTTGGAACATTAAATTATTTGGCCATCTCTATTGGAGGTACCACTCCTGATACTTTATGTGTATGTTCTTAGCAATAACCTCCATGTCTTCAGGTGTCTGATTATGTGCTTATTTCTTGGTGCTGTATCTAATTCAGACATTTCCCATTGACTTCCTCCTAACATGATTAAGTATTTAGCTCACGTATATCACCATCTCTATTCCTCACTTCTTCTGAATAAATACTTTACTTTTTAGTTCCACTGTTGATTACTTTTAAAACTCCATTTCTTTTTCCATTGATTATGGATAGTTTTAATTTTATACTTTCTAAGACAAAGATGTCAGTTCCTCCACACCTTTCTTTGCCTGTCTTCTCACTTTGAGCAGAATCTTGTAGTTTAACATTATCAAAGTTGATGACATTTGCATCCTCTTATGTGACTAAATGTTGATTTTGTGCTTAATCTATGGATAATGCTGAGTGTTGAAGGCCAGTGAATAGCATTTGTTATCATGTCCAGGTATTTGTTTACTGCTGAATGCCATAGGGACTACTATGATCTTTCTTTTATAGAGAAGGAGGCTGAGACACAGAGATGGTAAGTCATTTGCCTGAGATCACACAGTAGTTCAACAGTAGATTTAAACACAGGCAACTGGCTGTAGAACCAGTTCTCATTTTTAAAAAAATTCTTTATTGGTACAATTTATATACATCTCACAATCACACATAACATCAGGGAATTTGTACCAATATACGGCACAAGTTAATTCTCATTTTTACCCATATCCCTACCCAACCAGTTCTCATTTTATCATCCTGCTTTGCTGCTATTTAATTGCTAAACTGTCTTCATTGCTGTTCAGAATTCAGCATGGCTGATGAAATCCAAAGCCTGTTTATCATTCCTTTATCAGTGTACTTTATTCCACCACTACCCATAGACTTCCTTTAGGATATCCTCTTTATTGTTGGTTTTCTGCATTTCACAATATTTGTCTCTTTTTACTTCACCTTGGTCATTATTCACTAAGTCTTTTGAATCTACATACCCATTTAATCACGTGAAATACTCTAATCTTTTCTTTAAACATTTCTTAACCTTAACCTCCTTTGATATCTCTTTCTTGAATTCTTATTAACCAGACACTGAACACCTTATGAATTTTTCATTTATTAAAGCTTTTATCATATTGTGTCCCTATTTTTCCATTTAACTCAAGAAATCTTTATCGAGCACTTTGTATTTTAGTAAGAGGTACAGAAACTAGAGAAATTAACAAATAAGTAATGTAACTGGGAAGAGGTAACTATATAAAAAATAAAGCATGATGTTTAGGAGTATTTGTGCTTTTGTTTAGCCAGCTGTGAAATTTATGATACTTATCCATTATTCTGTGCAGTGTTTTATTTTAGCAGGCATACTTTACATTTCAAAAGCTCCTTCTTGTTCCATTTCAAAGATAGCTAGTTTTGTTTTCTGAACGTAGCATATTCTTGAATGTTGTTGGCACAGAATATATCTACTGAATATCTATGCTCTGTACTTCTTCATATGCTGAAACCCTGATCCTCAGTGTGATAGTATTTGGATGGGTCTTTGGAAGTGGAATAGGTCATAAGAACATTGCTTTCACTGCAGGATTATTATCCACATACAAGAAAACAGATGGGGCTTCCATTGTCTCTGCTGAGCATACGAGAAGAAATCAGCCTTCTGCACACCAGCAAGAGTCCTCACCAGAACTGGACCATACTGATGCTCTAATCCTACCTCCAGCGAGGTGAGAAATCAGTTTCTTCCCTTTCAGCCACCCAGATTTTTGTAGTCTATAAACTCAGCATCAAGTGAATCAGAAAATTTGATACCAATTCTTTGAGGTAAAAATGAGGGAATCACAAAACTTCCTTTTAGTTCCTAAATTACCTCTGCTTATTTTCTTTATTTTCCTTTGTCTTCCTATTTTTCTTGTCTTAGTTTCTGTTTCACATTTTGGATATTTCTCAAATGCCTTAGTTTCCATTTGTATCTAAAAATGAGAACACAGAAAGACTGGCTGGGAGTTTGTATATGTATTCAGAGGTTGTTAATTGGCAGGCTATATGATAAAATGAGAATGAATAATAAAAAGAACGTTTTTCTGGCATACTAAACTCATGTCAGCCACCTTAAATTTTCATGGGCAATTTGTTTAATTTATTCAGACAGTGTCCTTCTAGTTTTATTACAATGGGCATAATCTTATGGGTTTGAACCTTTCTGTACACAAGAGGTGAGGAAGTAAGGTCAAGGTCACTCCATCTAATTTACCTCCCTGGTGTCTCACCCTCTTCATAACCCTGCCCTCCACCTTCATGGCCACCTGCACACATCATGAGGAAAAGTCTGGGCAGCAGGTTGGTGGTCTCTTTGGGTCATTGTGTCTTAAAAAGGCTGCAAATGCTTTTGCTTTGTTCAAATGCTTCTAGCTTTGAGAATTGCCAAGTCTCTCATCTTATGTCCTCCTATACTACCTTATTTGTTATTATCTGTTTGACCATAAATGTATTGAATTCTTAGTGGGCATAGAATAAAAATTTATCTCCTTAGTTTACTATCAAATTCTCATAGTTACTTTTAGAAGATGATATTCCAATCATGGGCTACATGAGTTCAGGCACTTGTAAGGAATAGTCACAAAAGAGTAAGGAATAGTCATGAAAGAAGAGTAACTTTTGGTGGAAAAAGGATTGAAAGCCAAATCTTAAAAAAAGATTTTTCCTGGGCAACAAAAGCTAATCTGGGGGCCAAAGATTTACATCAATGGTTCCGCGCCTGCCTCGCAAGCGCAAGGCCCTGAGTTCGATCCCGGCAACCACATACAATGCTAGGTGTGGTGACTCACACCCACCAGCCATCAATACCACATTCTCAGTGCCGGGCGTGGTGGCTCAAGCCTGTCATTCCAGCACTCGGAAGGCAGAGGCAGGAGGATTGCTGAGTTTAAGGCTTGCCTGGGCTACATAGTGAGCTCAGGGCCAGCCTGAACGACAAAGCGAGACCCCGTCTCAAAAAAAAAAAAAAAAAGCTAATTTGAAGGGATTCATTGTTTTCAAGGAGCCAATTATCATACATGAAGTTTTGTCTCCAGAGTTCCCAAATTTACATGCTGAAGCCCTAACTCCCTGTGTGACTACATCCAGAGATAATTATTTAGGAAATAGTTAAGGTGAAATGCTGTCATTAGCTGGTCTATTTTTCATAGAACATGCTTATAAGAAGAGGATTCTTAGCCAGGTGTGGTGGTGCATGGACATAATACCAGCACTTGGGAGGCTGAGACAGGAGAATTGCTGTGAGTATAAAACTAAAGCAGCCCGCTGATTGGGATAGTCAGGGTCTGGGTGTGGATGAATGGGTTTACTGCAGATCCATTGGTCACCCAAAGCCCACCCTTGGTATGGGTGCCATTACTAACAGGACTGCAGTCTGGATACAATCAAAGGAAAGGCAGGCTCACTGTTGCTTTCTGCCTGCCTTGCCAAGGACTGTTTTTCCTGTGTGATATCCTTCTGCCATGTCACCCTGCATTGGAACCCACTGACTCTGGAAACCTCGATAAACCTCTGAAGCTAAGCCCAAATGAACCTTTCCTCCTTTAACTTGTGGGTGTCAAGTATTTTGTTCTGCAAAGAGAAAAACTCAGGCAATGATATTTTGTTTCTACATCACAAGCTAATGAAGGCACAAATAACCAGTAGAAAATTTGGGGGAACAAAGAACAGTTGAAGTTGCTGGTATTTTTCCTGAGACTGATGTTCTCTTTATGAAGCCACTTTGAACTTGAGCTAGGAGACCCCTGAATGAAATTTTGGCTCTAATATTAACTTGAGTGACTTTAGGCAGTCAATTAACTCATCAGGCTACAATTTTATCATCTATAGAATGGAACTAATAATTCTTAATTTGATTCTTGGTGTATCAAACAATCATTTGTTGTAATGAGTTATTTGTTTGTAGTTGATTTATTTGATGGGCTTATAATCTTGGTAGTAGAGTCTCGAGCCTGGAAAGATAAATAAATACTAACAGGCGTGGCCAGCATGGTGCCTGGTACTCAGCAGGTGCCTAGTAAATCTGAATGTGAAGTGAGTATATAAGCAGATGGTTGTAAAATTCTATGGCTTTTTGACTGTGGTCCCCACAGGGAGGTTCATGGATATCTTAGTAGCAGTCATTCTTTGAAGTTTGAAGATCCTGTTGCTGGTTTTCCTTTGGCCAGTCTGAGATGGTGGCCCTGACATTACCAGTGCTAGGTTACAAACTCAGTCTTCTGCATTGCTTGGACCCCTACCTCTAACTAATACTTAGCAATTTTAATACCAATTATCTGATTAATATTTATATCTTCACTTACAGACAGACCTAAAGAGCTCTGAGTATATATGAATTATGTTTCTTTCCAGTACTTAGTCCTTTTGCCTATCAAACAGTAGGTATTTGTTTTACAAGAAGTTCTTCCTGTGGTCAGAGGCTTAGGAGTTCTGCTTTCCCACAGCTGCCTCTTTAGAACTGCCTGAATCCTTCTGTCCTCATTCATCTCTCTGCATATGTCTAGGACAAAGGGTCTCATTTCTATTTCCACTGACTTAAATTAGATCAGACTGTGTGACTCTGGGGCCACGTTGCTGCCATTTTCAACTTTATATTTGATGTGAATTCTGGCACAAGGGGGCTTTTGATGAGATCGTTGAAGAGGCTATATGTCTCATCTGTGGCAGCATCCAGTTCCATTGACATAGACTAGGTTGAGCACAACTTGCGTGCTCTTGACCTTTGATCTGAGTCTGGAGATGAAAGCCATGTTGACACCATGCTTTGTCAGCCATTCTCCCAAAGGACATCCTGAGCTAGCGATATAAATTTCTGCTTTGAATGTGACACAAAAATCCGTCCTTGTTCTCTCGAGGAAGTGAGAACGGCAACAATTTCAGTGCTTGCTTTCTAATGGTGACTGTGAGCTTCTTGACGGCATGTGGTACAAGATGCTAGCTTCTTAGATAATTTGACCCTTGCTCTTTACAGAGTCTGCAAGGTTGTTTAGAAGTTACCAGTCTCTCTGCCATGTTGATGGTTTCAGATCATTTCAGATCGTTCTAATAAACTAGCCTCTTTCATTTTGGATTCTTTTATTTATCAAATACTGTATAGAAACATTCTCGGTCAAGTATTAGCCTTTGACTCTAAAGCTCATATTTTAGTCAATATCCTTAAGCTAGTAAGTTGAAAAAAATAGGACATGTGGCTAATTTAACATTAACTTCTAAATAGCTTATTTATATCTTATATAATTATAAGTATACATGTAAGATATAAGTATGTTTATATACATATGTAACTGTATGTGTATATATGAGGTGTATAGTACCAACATTATCTTTCTGTACATACTGTTAATACTACACAAAAATGTGTGATCTTTTTGTACTAGCACTTGTGCAAAACTAACCTGATTCTTGGGAACCCTGAAGGGTCTTCAGGATGTATATATATGATATTTCCACATAATGAAAATAGGTTTTAAGTAAATTACTATGTGAGTAAGCAACAGAGCTGAGCTAGGCTGCTTTTTGGCATTCTCTAGACTAAAGACCCTTCCCCCCAAGGGCAGTGTGGTTTAGATCTTACTAAGACACATATGTACACATTATTCAGTTCACACAGCATGACAAGGTGCAACTAATTATGTTCTCCTCACAACATAAATGCAGCTATCTCCAGCAACTAGGCCATAATATGGGCTGGAGTTGTTGAAGACCTTCATAGAGAAGAGGAGGGTCTTAAAGAAGGGTAACACTCAGGAGTAAGGAAATAAAATAAGCACTTCTGATCAGGACGAAAGTACGCAGTCCAGAATATCAGGCTGAGCATTATAGCGCTTCCGCCCATAGTTAGCAGGAACACATCAAAGACCTCGGAGCAGTTAACAAGGAGGCTGCAATATTTTCACAGGGACAGTTTGTAGGAAGGATTGAAGTGAGAAGACTGGAAATTTTGAGTTTTGTCACGTTTGGCGGGCAGCGACAACATACCCACTGGCTATTTTCAACTGCTTTTTTCTTTGGCAAACTTCCACCCATATTTGAGAGCATCTGGGGTCCGCTCGGGATCGGCTGGGGCTCAGGTCCAGAGAGAGCGCGTGGCTGGGCCACCACCTTGTGAGTCTCCCTCTTCCATGGCAGCACTTGCAGGCCCGTCTGTGTCTGCTGGGCGTGCTACGTGCCACACTCTTGGTCTATAAATGCCACGGCAGCAGTGTGTGGAGTCCCGTGGAGCTGCTCTGAGCATCCAGGCTAATTTACTAGCTGATAGGTTCTAAATCTATCGGTTCTGGCAAATAGGACAAACACACAAGCTCAAGCACATTTTTGGTGGGTCTTGATGAAAATGAATCTTAGCAGGGACTTTTAAAAAATTTAATACTGCAAGATTTCCCCAATATTACTATAGTCAGCTTAATTTTTCCCTCCTAAAAGATAACAATCTAATATTCTGGAGGCACTTGTGATATTGATATGCTCATTTGTTAAAGAAACTGCTGAACATATATTTAAGTAATCTCTCCTTTTTTATTTTTTGTAAACCTCAGTGAGCAGTGATCATTTGTACCAGATGGAGCTGAGGTGACTGGAGAGGCATTCAAGCAAGCAGCCACAATACTGCAGCCTCGAGGGGTGGGTGAGCATGCAGTCGAACTCATGCAGCACCTGTGTAAAGGCCTCACTGAAAGGCCTGAGGTTCGGTTTAGTTCTCACGGAAAAGGGTGGTTGTGTGATTTGCAGAGGTGATCGGGGACCCTAATAGGTAGAACACAAGGACTGGTGCCATCAGGCTACACTGTGGAAACACAGTCAGTCTGGGATGGGTGAGAGATGGATTCAGTAGGAAGAATGAGGCAGGTGGCCTGGAGAGGGACACCGGTTAGGGGGTGTACTAGTGGGGTTCAGAGAAACAGACTCAACAGTGGTGTGATGTGTGTGTGTGTGTGTGTGTGTGTGAGGGGGGGCAGGGGGAGAGGGAGAGGGGGTGGGAGAGGGGGTGGGAGAGGGAGACAGACAGACAGAGAGATGGAGAAGGAGAAAACTTCAAAGAGTAGGTTTATGTGATTCCCAGGAGGGGCTGACAAGGGTGGAATCTACAGGGTAGGTGAGCAGGCCAGGCTTCTAGAAAGAATTGATAATGTTTCATCTGCGTTCAAAGGGAGAATGAGAAAGAAGCCCTTTTCCTCACAGGACCTTAGTCTTTGATCTCTCAGAGCCCTAAACTGATTGGATAGGCTTCCAGATAATATGGAGGGTAACCTGCTTATTTCATATCTACCAAATCTACTGATTTGTTTCTGTGGTATTGAGGATTGAACTCAGGGTCTTTATTCTGAGCTATATGCCCAGCCTTTTTTTTTTTTTTTTAATTTTGAAAGAGAGTGTCACTAAGTACTTAAATTGCCTGGATTGAGCTTGAACTTGCAGTCTTCCTGCCTCAGCCTCCCAGAGTGCTGGAATATGGGTGAGTCCCACCATGCCCAAACTAAATCTACTGATTTGCAAATGCTGGTCTCATATTAAAGGTAACATCACAGCCTCATCAAGACCAGTATTTCACCAAATAATTGGAGAGCATGGTCTAGCCAAGTTGACCCATAAAATAAACCAGTGAAGGAGCCAGTGGAATATTTTATCTTCCAGAAGGAAGAAGAGGAAGGATTGTGGCAAAGTACAACTCTGTAGACTAGTTGAGCGATTAGATGCCAGTTCTGAGTGGGCATAGTCTGAACATTGGATGCAGGAATATCTAAGACACACATTTTTCTGCCAGTTTAGCCATAGGCATGACTTAACATCCCATCCCTCTTCCTTCTGAGTGCATTGACTTTATCCTTTATCGACCTGAAATGTGGTAAACAATCTGCTGGGAACCAGGGGCAAAGGTGTAATTAGAACATACTTTGTGCCTCAGGGGTCTCACAATTTCTTCAGGTCTGTATTTGCAACTTTGCAAAAGAGAACAAGGCCACTTTGTACATTGGTTCTTGGTTTGTATAATTATTTTTGATTGATTAATCATATATCATGTATAATACATTGTTTTCACATACATAGAGGGAGACAGAAATATGTTTCTTCCTATTTCTCAAGCTTTCCAGCAAACAAAGGCAAGTAAGCATGACATTGAATACAAACAAAAATAAACACAGTCCATCTATAAAGTGGAGTATTACTCTGCCATAAAGAATGATAAGTTTGAGTCATTTATATATGAATGGATGTACCTTCAGAACACACTCATAAGTGAAATAAATAGGTCACAGATCTGTAAATATAGTATCTTTTCTTTGATATGAGAACCTGAAGATGTAAATGAGGTCTAGAATATATGGTAGATATTGTGAAATAGAAAATAGTTAAAGGAAAATGGGGTGCAGAGGTAAGTAACAAGGAGAAGAAAAAATATGATGGTAATAAAAAAGGGAAATAAATCTTATGTATATAGGGGTGGGGATTTAGGATGGGTGGGGGAATGGGGAAAATGAAATTTAAATTGTGTTATATGCTAGTACAAATTCTCAATGTTGTGTGTGATCACGATGTGCATATATAATGTACCAATAAAGACTCAAATTAAAAAGAAAAACAAAATCCTTCAACCTAGCTTTCATTGTTTCTTCCAATACTTCTCCCTGTTTTCAGCATTGCTCTGCCATTGTGGGGTGCATGCTGGCTGGTTCCCAGGTCCTCATAGCCCTAAGGTAGTATCTGATTTTTTTGACTCCCTGCCATGCAACACAAAGGCTCACTCATTTGCACAAAGGTCATGCTAAAGGATTCTGCACATTTCCTGTAAAAAGAGAATCTCCATAAACTCTTTTGTCCTGGTTCCTAAGAGATTTGCCAAAGTTATGGTCAGAAAGACAAGAAATGGAGGTAGAAAAAAAGAAGCTTCTTTGGGGAAAGATATACTTTAAAACGTTTAGTATGATGTTATATGGGATTCCACATCTGGTTTTTCACATTTATCATGCCAATAAAACATGCACCTGCTAGTTTTTCATCACAAGCCATATTTCTCATCTGTCTCACCTGACCTTGTCACAAGACATTTCCCTTTTAGCACTCACTTGGATTTTTGTACTGAGTGGAATTTGGAAGTGATTGGAAAAGAAGGCAATTTCTTTTGACATCTCATGTATGACCTATTTGTCTCCTTATGGGATATAGAGAAGGTTTGCACAAGAGAATCAGAAATATTTCCATAAGTATAAGACTACAGCTTCATCTGAATGATTTTATCTCTATCTATCTGTCTGTCTATCTATCTATCTATCTATCTATCTATCTATCTATCTATCTATCTATCTATCTATCTATCATCTATCTATCATCATCTAAATGTGTATGCATATTCCCAAACTATGATATAGATATAATTATGTACATGTTTGTTTGGATCTGGAGATTGAGTGTGCCTTGTGGAGGGACATAATGAAAGGCAAAACATTTCCTAGCTACTGGTCTTTCTTCAGTCTTTCATTTATTTTTATTTTTCAACATAAAACAAAGGAAATGATAAGGATAATGTTCATCACTTAGCTTCAACAAAGGGACAAATTTGTTTCTTCTATAAGCGTTTTACTTTCTCAAGACTGCACTTTTTGAACAAAATCCTAGACATCATAACATATATGAAATAAACACACACACTCTTTTAGAATAAATTATTTTTAACACACTTCAAACATGATACTTTAATATCATTAAATATGCAGTCAATACTCACATTTTTGATAGTATCATTCAAATTAGAATTCAAACAAGACCTGACTAATGTATATGGTTGATATTTCTTAAGTCTAACACCCCATCTTTTTTTATTTTGTGGTAGAAGGAAGTGGATTGTTACAGTTTGTTTTCTGTTGCAATAACTAAATAGTACAGATTGGATAATTTATACAGGAAAAAGGTTTACTTGGCTAATGATACCAAACACTGGGAAGTTCAAGATCACATAGGTACATTTGTTGAGGCTCTTGTTGGCAGGGACACTGCAGAGTTCCAAGGCAGGGCAAAGTGCCACCTGGTGGAGCAGAGAAAACGTTAGCTCATGGTTGTCTTTTTGGTCTTCTAAAGCTACTCACACAGTCGTAGGAGCTCTACATTCTTAACGAAATGTAATGCTAATTATCCTCTAAAGGCCCAAGTGATCTTGGTTCTTAATAACTAATAATGGGGATTATATTTCAGCACATATTTTGGTGGGGATTCCATTAATGCAAGTCATCTGTCCTATGGAGATGTCAATATTTGTGGTTGTCCTGCCAAATCCTAAATTACAATATATTTTCCTGAGTCATCTTGCATGCTCCCTCCCCCACAATTTTTTTTTTTTTTTTTTTTTTTTTTTTTTTTTTTTTTTTTTTTTTTTTTTTTTTTTTTTTTTTTTTTTTTTTTTTTTTTTTTTTTTTTTTTTTTTTTTTTTTTTTTTTTTTTTTTTTTGCGACAGGGTCTCGCTTTGTAGTTCAGGCTGGCCCTGAGCTCACTATGGTGCCCAGGCAAGCCACCGTGAACTCAGCAATCCTCCTGTCTCTGCCTCCCGAGTGCTAGGATTACAGGCGTGAGCCACCACGTCTGGCATTGTGGTATGCGGTGTTGATTGTTGGTGGCCGTGAGTCTCCATGCCCAGCATTATATGTGGTTACCGGGGATCGAACTCAGGACCTTGCACTTGCGAGGCAGGCGCTGGAACCACTGAGCTAACCCTCCGGCCCCCCCCCCACAATTTTTATTTCCTCGAATCTAGTGATCTAGAGGTTTGATCAGACTCAAGTTGATTATTAGGCAGGGTTGTTTCATACATTTTGCGGTGAGAATTGTGTTCTCTCATATGAGCTGGCACATACAGTCTCCCTGCTGATGTTCAGATAGATCTGTGTGTTTAGATATTGTCGAGCTTATAAAAGTTGTCCACCTTTATCAATTCTCCATTAAAAATCATCAGTGACTATTACCTAGATCCATCGTGGTATTATTTTTTTTCACCAGAGATTGGCAAAAGGTCATACTCTATGTCAATCAATTCCTGTTTGGTCATTGGGAGACTTGTTTCTTAAATGTGTTGGACATGATCAGGCTTTTAAATATAAAAAGAAAGAATTAATATTTGCAAAAGACGGAACATAATCAACTCTGGTGCTACCAAAATGGAAATTTCCCAGTGTTGATGTTTTCTTAAAGCAATGGTTTGAGTTTCTAGGACTTGAGGGAAAGTTCTAGAAGGTGAGTGTTGAACTCTATGAATGAAGTCAAGGACAAAATATTGGGAAATTAGATGACCATTGATTGGAGTTAAACCTGAATATGAGGTCCAAATGTCAAGGAAAACAGCTATTGAATTAAAATAAACAACCACCAGAAAAACAAAAAGAAAAACTTATAACCAACCCATGTTAATTCAATTTCAAAGTGTGAAAATACATTTTTTAAAAATTGAATTCTTTATTGGTACAATTTATATACATCTCACAATACGTATAACATTGGGGAATTTGTACCAGTATATGACATGTTAATTCTCATTTTTATCCATATCCCTACCCTTGTTCAAAGTGTGAAAGTACATTTTAAAGATAAGTGTAAAACTATCCTTACTATTTTTTCTTTTGACTTTCCACTCTTTTTATCTCCAAAACAAAAGCCAATTATATTCTGTATTTTAATATATCATGGTCTAAAATGCATACCAGTGGTAGAGTATACAATACCTATGGCTCTCGCAAAAGTTATCTTTCTGAGTGGTTTCAGTAATTGTAGTTCACAAACATTCAGCATGTTAGAATGGTTTCTCAAGGCTTGTTTTCCCAATCTTGTAAATTTTATTCTGAGAATGGCAGCTGTCCATGAGGTCTGTCTGTGTCAGCTTCATCTAACAGGGAGCCAAACCCACTCTGAATGCTGCTCTTCCCACCTGTAAGTTATCAGAGACGGGACAGCACTTCAGAGAGCTATGCAACACATTAAGTGCGGGTTTGCATCTGTGGTGTTAGAGAACTTGGCTTGTTCACTCGGATACTGCATGAATTGGGTTGCAGAGAATGAAAGGGTGACAAAGAAAAGCTATGTAGACCTCTTAGAATTTTATGCCATTGCACATTTTAATCCACTTAATTTTCCTCATATTTGTGTGGTTGGAGGGCGCATATGGATAACTTTTTTTTTAATTGAATTCTTTATTGGTACAATTTATATACATCTCAAAATCACATATAACATTGGGAAATTTGTACCAGTATATGCCACAAGTTAATTCTCATTTTTACCCATATCCCTACCCACTCCCCCCTCCTCCCCCCTTATACATGCTCTTTTATTTTCTTTCTG
>PVIC010050094.1:0-12932 GCA_004025085.1 Thryonomys swinderianus | reverse complement strand
TCCTCCTGTCTCTGCCTCCCGAGTGCTGGGATGACAGGCGTGAGCCACCACGTCCAGCATTGTGGTGGGCGTGAGTCTCCATGCCCAGCATTGTATGTGGTTACCAGGGATCGAACTCAGGACCTTGCACTTGCGAGGCAAGCGCCGGAACCACTGAGCTAACCCTCCGGCCCATATCCAGCCTTTTTGAAATACAGCCAGACAGACAGGGAGAGAAGGTGCAAATGTAGCCCCATCAGGTCACTGCGAGCCAGAGCAGGGTTAGTGAATGGCAGTTACTGTTTCTCTGAATTGTATTGCTAGTCATTGTCTTTGCCTAGTGTGTAATACAGAAATAAAATACTGTTTCTGAAATCAGCTTCCCTAACAGCTGAGTCAGTGCTGAGATTTTTCTCCACATTTTCTGAGCAAATATAAGCGTCACTGTCTTTTCTGTTGTTGGGGAATGTATGTATACAGAATTCTCTTCAATAAAAGATGTGGTACAGGCTGGAGATGTAGCTCAGAGGTTCCAGCACCTGCTTAGCAACCACAAGGTCCCTGGTTTGATCCCCAGTAACCACATACCACAATCCTGGGTGTGGTGACTCATGCCCACCAGCAATCAGTACCACACACCTCAGCGCTGGGCATGATGGCTCAGGCCTGTAATCCCAGAATTTAGGAGGCAGAGGCAAGGGTATTGCTGAGTTCAAGGCCTGCCTGAACGACACAGTGAGACCCTGTATAAAAAAAAAAAAGTGATGCAAAGAGCAGATTGAGATACTTTCCTAGGTGCTCATTTGGCTAGTTTTGTAAAGCAGTATAAAATTACTCTGCATCTCTTAGAGAAATGGTAGAAGGTAGGTCTTAAAAAGCTCACCAACCACAAGCTCCTCTGTGGAGCTTGTGTTCCCACTGGCCCACGGGAGATGCAAGCCATCAGAAGTTAGATGTACCTGATGGGTAGAGAGGGGCCTTCACCTCCACTGTCCGTGAAACTGTTCAGGACATTTTCCTTCAATTTACTTGCCTTGGGGATGTGGACTTTTATTTATATAGCTCCAGACAGTAGAAGGTTAACCTTAATTTATGTGAACAATGACCCTAAAAGATTTTGTTCATGATCATTTCATCCAACTTAAGGGTTTATTGGCTTATGAAAATCATTTACCAAAACAGATAAGGGCACTATAAATGCACTAAAGAGATTACAAACGTTATAGAGATAGTGAAAGGCAAAACTGACACCGTAAAGTTTTTTATAATTTGTTATTCCATAAAGAGAAAATTGTTTGTTTTCCCAGAAATAGTAAAACTAAGAGGAGAAAATAGAATGGGTCTTAATCTTGGCACTTTAAGACTATAAATCTAAGAGATAAGCCAGATTATCTAGAAAAATGTCAATAGTCAAAAACAAAAGTGTAATAGAAATTTCTGTATATAAATAAATTCAAGTTGAAAGAATTCAGTAAACTCCAGTTAAATTACTTTTAGGAGACTGTGCATACAAAAGCATTAGCATTGCCTATCTCTGCAATGAAGATGCTCCTGAATATATACAATCCAAATATGTACATATATGTATGTTTTATAAACTCTCCTTGCTTGTATCTAAAGAGCTCCTATAGCAATTGCTTCAGAATTTGTTAAATGGTTGCAGAATAGCTTTTACTTTAATATTCTGTGATTTTCCATTTTTTTTCCAATGGGCATCAACTACTCACATAATAAAAAAATGTTAAAGGAAGCATAAAGAATGTCAGTTCATCTATATAATCACTTTCTTATTTTATATGCACATTATGATCACATTCAAAATTGAGGACTTGTAGCGGTACATGACACATCTTGATTCTCATTCTTCCCATTCCCCTGCCCTCTCTGCAACACTCAAGGCCCTACATACACCAGCTTTGTTTCCCTTTTTAAGCATCACATTTTTTCTCTCCCTTCTTCACTTACCCCTACCTCGCTTTTCCCTTTCCTTTTCAACACTTTCTTCCCATTTTACATTAGCTATCATACAACTGAGACTCATTTACACCTTCAGTTTCTCATACCAGAGAAATGATACGGTATTTACAAATTTGTCTTATTTATTTCACTAAGGAGTATGTGCTCAAGGTATATCCATTTGAGCATAAATGACTCAAATTTATCTTTCTTTATGGCTAATGCTCCATTTTACAGAAAAAAAAATAAACAACACATCTTCTTTATCCAGTCTCCTGTTCATGGGCATTTGGGCTATTTCCAAGAATTAGCTATCACAAACTGAACTGCTATAAACATGGGTGCACGTATTTCACTGTGATGTAAATTTTTCAGTTCTTTCATGTTATCTATGTAGAAGGGAAGTAGCAAGGTCAAGTGGTACCTCTAACCACAATGTTTTACGGGAACTCCACAGTGGTACCAGTCTACATTCCCAACCACAATGGAGAAGGGTTCCTTTCTCCCCACAATCCTGCCAGCATTTGATGTTGTTCTGATTTCATGATACCAGACATTCTTTGTGGAGATGGAATCTCAGTGCTATTTTCATGTGCATCTCTTGAACAACCAGTGATGTTGAACATCTCTTCATATATTTTTTAGCTGCCTTTACTTCATCTGAAAACTGTCCATTCATTTCAGATGCCCATTTTGAACTAGGTCTTTAATTGGTGGGGTGATTATTATAGTTTCCAATTAGAGGTTGTAATACTGCTTTTGCTATTTTACTGTGGATCCAGATGGATTTTTGGATTACTTCTCTAGATCTGTGAAATATGCTATTGGGAGATTGCACTGAATCAATATGCTAGTTGTGGGAGTATAGCCATTCTGACGATATTGGTTCTTCCTGCCCAGGAACAAGGGATGGCTTTCCATTTTCTGATATCCTCTTCAATCTCCTTTTTCAGAGTGCTGTAGTTTTCAGAGTAGAGGTCTTTCACGTCCTCTGTTAGACTGATTCTTGGATATTTCTCTTTTTTTGGATGATATTGTGCAAGGAATTGACTCAACTTCTCTCTCAACAAGCATGTTCATGTTTACAAAGGCCATTGATTTTTGAGTGTTGACCTTGTATCTTCCTTTCCTATCTTTATTTCTTTTATTTCTTTCTCTTGTCTAATTGCTGTGGCTAATGTTTCCAGCACTATATTGAACAGGAGTGGTGATACTGGGCATCTTTGTCTTATTCCTGATCTTAGTGTAAAAGGTTTCAGTTTTCTATCATTTAGTATGATGCCAGCTGTTGCTTTCTCATAAATAGCTTTCATTAGGTTGAGACAGAGTCCGTCTATTCCAGAGGGCATATGGTGATCACACAAACCCTGAGAGGCTGAGAGAAGTAGAGGATAAAAGAGACAGAAGGGAGAAACTCGAAACAGATCAGACGAACAGCAGCAGAACAACTAGTGACTGTATTCACTCTCCTATAATAGTACGGAAGAAAAGGAGAGTGGGGAGGGCTGAAGCACACAAGCTTCAGGGAACCGATTCTGACCAGAGAAAAAGACAGGATGAAGAAACAAAAGGGAACAGGGTACCTGGCCGCAACAGGCCATCGGAAATTATTTTCCTCTCCTATCAAAATAAGAGCAATTGAGAGGCAAAAAAACCTGACATTGGACAGGCTCAGCAACAAGAGAGTAGAAAAATGCATTATAAAAGAGAGGGTTGGAAACAGAAAAATTTTAAAAAGAGAAAAAGAAAAAAGTAACAATACATCATATATATGATGTATTGTGTATATATTGTGTATATATACATATATGTACAATATATATGTTGTATATGTATATAGTATATATTGTATATATGTATATATGTATATGCATATTCATATATGTATATATGTATGTGTGGTGTATATATGTATTATGTGTGTACATATATACACATATTATGTATTTATATATTAATATACGTAATATTAACATATATGTAATACTGCACATATTGCATATGCATTACGTGTGTACATATATATATACACACACACACACACATTACATATATACACATATATAAACAGGTGGTTCAGATGCAGACCTGCTGCCCCTTCAGGCCGCAGGGCCCGAAGCGCTCAGGCGGAGCGGACTCGCCACAGGAGCAGCCCCGGTTCCCTCCAGGCCGCTGCGGCTCTGGCTACCGTGACCGCCGCGTCGGCCCCAGGGCCTGGCCGAGGGCGCGAGCAGCAGCCCCCGTCTAGCGAGCCGGCTCCCTCCCCCGGCCCGTCGGTCGCGGGCAGCCTGGGCCCCGGACGCCGCCGTCCACAGGCGCGGAGCCGCTCCCCGCCGAGCCCCCTCGGGCCTGTCCGGCCGACTCTGTCATTTTGCTCCCTCTGATTCTCGCCTCAGAGCTCTTCTGGGTCTTGGGGACCCACCGCCCTCCTTTTCTTACTCCCTGTTTCCCCCTAGCTGCTGCGTCCAGTTTGGGAACAATAAACTGCAGCGACTATTTCTCGGCTTTCACGGCTCCATCGTCCTATAATCACCTTCTTTAAATACAGTACGGATAATACAGGAAACGCCACACATATTTCAGTTCCAGAGTATTAAGTACTTCACAGCTTAGGACCTTATCTCTTCACTGAAATATACAAGTAGTTTCTCTTTCTCGTCTGTGAGCTTGCTTCAGACACATATTTTGGCAGATAGAAACTTGAAGAGAAACAAATACTATTATTGGAAAAGGCACAAAATTCATGCTATTTCATTTGGAAAAATAGAATAAGATACGTAATCTGCAACTAACCGGCCAATGACTCACCTTTAAACCACTATTTTAATTGTCACTAAAGAAAGAAGGTGCACAGCACATCAGCTTTACAGCTGCAATAATCTACAGAGTGAGGCTGAGAATGGAAACGGAACAAAATCAAATTAGCTTCCCTGGCATTTGATCTAAACTGTGACAACCTGTTGGCAGTAAGATTTTTAATTTGTCTCTTCATCCAACGACTCGTCTTTCTTAAGCAAAGGGACCCAGGGGCCGAGGTTGCCCTTAAAAGCTAATTCATTTGCGTTTTCCTGACCCATCCATCACACACACGTGCTTAAAAGCCAAGGAACATCGACTTTGCACATAAAGCCAAACAGGAAAGTTGATTTTTTTTCCCCTGTGCAACTCAGTCTGCCAGCACCGTGCTCCTCAGCACAGCCTGGAGCACCCGGCTCCCCCGGCGGGAGCACGGCCCTCTGCTCACACCGCCTCCAGGCCTGGGCTGCACGCGCGCCCCTGCGGCCGGTTTCTCAGCCCGAGCAGCCCCGGGCCTGGATGCCCTCTCCTCTTTATCTCAGTGTGACGCCCCCGCCACCCAGTTAACGCATCTGTTCCTCCCTCATGTGCAGGTGACCGGTGCGTGGCTATTTGCGAATGCTGGGGTTTCACGAGGGCTGACAAATATCAATTCTCTGCTTCCCTGATTTATAAGACAACTGCAAAATAAGACCAAAAATATCTAGGCCTTTTCCCACGAGTGTGAGCTGGGATCAGCCAATTACACACAAAGACTGGAGTATGAAAGAGAGGTTTGGGGAGAATAAGGGTCCAGTGTTTAAGTGTGGAAAACAGCACCTTGTTCAACTGATGACCGTTATGCAATCAGCAACGTCAGGCCGACAATTCGTGTCCTGCACGGAAGCGATCAGTACAGCCCTTCGCTTCCGCAGGCTCCGCCCACCAGGTACACGACCACTGTTTACTTGCCCACTGAGAGCGACCCACAGGCGTCATGACCACAGCCGCCACGCAGCCTCACCAGACACTCTTGTGAGGTCCCACCAGAACCTCATGTGAGCCAGTTCGAGGTCTTCAAGGTGACCGAAGCCCTTGCTAGCTGCCAGCAATAAAAGCTCCTTTTGCTCCTAACTCCGTGCCCGTGTGGTCTTACCCAGGCGGCTCCCCTCCACGGGAGGGTTTGTGGGAAATGGAACCTGAGCAACTGCTCCCTACAACTAGACCAGCAGTCTTTATATACATGAACCCAGACTCACTCAAAGGGAAATGAGGAAATGAATTCCTCTCACAAGAGCATCCAAAAAGATGGAATATCTAGGAATCAATCTAACAAAGGAGGTGAACCCAGGTACCCCATGATTTTACATTTCACCCTGACTACTTTGAACCTCTTGTCTAAGTTTTCTCATCTAAGGATTCTCTGGGGTTCTATTGACACAGACATCAAGTGGCGGCCCCGCAAGGACTACAGCGGATATGCAGAAGAATTACATGTGCTTGGTTCCCCCAAACTGGTCAGGGTCTTGCATGTTAGGAACAATTCACTCATTTTCCCATTCCCACATGCCAGGATAGAATGAGAGGCTTGGGACAGGGGGGCCCACAGAAAATGATATACCTTACACACTGGCAATTGGAAAGATAATCAATGGCCCCCTGGATGTATAATTCAGTATTGTGATCCTGCCACCCGGGCAGAAGATGGGCCATGGGGCTCTCACATCCTGATTTTCTATGCTAAACCACATAATTACTCTGTAAGCAGTCGTGGAAATTACAACTAATGAAATTGTCGAAGCGCTTAACATGTCAGCCAAACAACAGACCAAAATGCACACTATAGTCCATCAGAATCATTAGGCTTTAGGTTGTCAGCTTGCTTCCACGGGAGGGGTTTGTGGGAAGTTTAACCTAAGCAACTGCTGCTGCCTATAACTAGATCAATAGTCTTTGTATACTTGAACAACGGGCTCACTGAAAGGGAAATTAGGAAATCAATTCCCTTCACAAGAGCATCTCAAAAAATGGAATATCTAGGATTCAATCTACCAAAGGAGGTGAAAGATCTCTACTCTGAAAACTACAGCATTCTGAAAAGGGAGATCAAAGAGGATATCAGAAAATGGAAAGACATCCCTTGTTCCTGGGCAGGAAGAACCAATATCATCAAAATGGCCATACTGCCAAAACTACTATACAGATTCAATGCAACCTCAATTGAAATTCCAACAGCATATTTCACAGAGGTAGAGAAAATAATCCAAAAATTCATGTGGAATCACAAGAGACCTAGAATAGCAAATGCAATACTAGGCAACAAGATCATGGCAGGGAGTATCACAACCCCTTACTTGAAACTATACTACAAAGCTACTGTGATAAAAACAGCATGGTACTGGCAAGGAAACAGACCCCAAAGTCAGTGAAACAGATTAAAAGATCCAGAAACAATCCCAGATGTACTAAGCCATCTCATCATTGACAACAGAGCCAAACACCCTCAGTGGGGGAAAGACAGCCTCTTTAACAAACGCTATTGAAAAGACTGGGTTTCACTTTGCCAAGGACTAAAGCTAGACCTAACTCCTCCACCATGCATCAAACTAAAATCAAAGTGGATTAGAGATCTAAATATTAAAACAGAATCACTACACCTCTAGAAAACAGGTGAGGTAGAACTCTTGGAGACATTGGCATAGCCTCAGCAACATGGTAACTAGCAGAAAGAATCAACAACTGGGACACCATCTTATTAAAAAGCTTCCGCACCGCAAGAGAAAACTACCAGCAGAGTGAAAAGAACCTACAATATGGGAAATAATCTTTACCAGCTGTTTCTCAGACAAAGGACTACTATCTAGAGTATATTAAAAAAAATTTTTTTAATTCAGCACCCCCCATTTAAAGACCCAGTTCAAAAATGAACATCTGAAACAGACATTTTTGAGATGATGTAAAGGCAGCTAAGAAACACATGAAAATATGTTCAACATCGATGCTCATTTGAGGGGTGCACATAAAAACAACATGAGATTTCATCTCGCTCCATAAAGAATGGCTACTATCATGAAATCAACCAACACCAAATGCTGGCAGGACTGCGGGGAGAAAGGAACCTTCTCCACTGCTGGTGGGAATGCAGACTGGTGCAACCACTGTGGAGATCAGTGTGGAGATTCCTTTAGAAACTAGGACTCAAGCACAAGGGCCCAAGTTCTGTCCCCGGTACCCAAAAAATAATAATAATAATAATGAAAAACTAGGACTCAAAGTCCATTTGACTCTGCTATTCCCCTGCTACATATATACATGAAAGAATTTCAAAAATTCAATGTGAAGTGTAGTTGTGATGTGTATATATAATGTACCAATAAAATGTAAAAAAAAAAGAATTAAAAGAATCATACCACAGTGATATATGTGCACCCATGTTTATAGCAGTTCAGTATGTAAAAGGTAAATCTTGGAAACAGCCCAAATGCCCATCAACAGGAGACTGGATAAACATGTGGTGTTTTTTAAAAAATGGATATTAGTCATCCATAAAGGATGATAAATTTGAGTCACTTATACTTGAATGTATGTACCTTGAGGACATATTCATAAGTAAAATAAATAGGAAATGTATGTGTAAATACTGTAGCTTTCCTCTTTTATGAAAAACCATAGATGTAAATGAACGCCAAAATGTATGATAGGTAACGTGAAATAAGAAGAAAATGTGGAAAAGGGAAAGGTCAGGTAGGGCAAAGTACAGAAGCAAAGGAAAACATTTGATAGTACCAGAAAAAGGAAACAAAGCTCATGTGTGTGGGTTTCGGGTTGTACAGAGGGCAGGAGAAAGAGAAAAAAATGAAAATCAAGACATGTCATGTACAGGTACAAATTCTCTGTGTGGAATGTGAACATAACGTATGCATAAAATGTACCAATAAAATCAATTTCAAAAAGCCAAAACTACCTAGGTCTGGGAAACTTTATGAAGAAAGGAGGGTAACTTCAGTATTTTGGAGGCTCAAAGTCGCAACAGGACAGCCCAGGTTTGGCGAGGGCCTCCTGCGGTCCCTTCACAGCCAGCAGGAGAGCCTGTGGTCTGCGCTCGTCCCGAACCGTCGGGCCTGTCCCGAGAGCTGCGCCGGGGCCTGCACTGGGCTTCAGTCCAAAGCACCCACCTGAAAGCACCAGCCCCGAATTAGGTCTCCCGCCTCCGAACACGGAGCTCGGCTGTGAGGCCCGGGGACCGACCCTGAGCGGCTGAACACAGCGCGGAATAGGCCGTCACTTCCTCACTTGCTGGGCTTTGTGCCTCGGCCTCTGGTGACTTTTCAGGGTGTGCGTTTATTTTGTAACTGCAACTTGAAATCACATCTGTCACTGGGACGCCATGTCATGTTCTAATAGTACATGCATACATTGTGCAATATTCAAATCAGGTTGAACATCTTTCTATCCTTAAATGCTGATGATGTATGATGGTGAAAATACTCCACAGTATTTCTTCTAAATTTTTGAATTATACAGTAACATTATTGTTGTATATTTTCTACAACACGGTATCCTATATTTTAAAGTGTTTTCTGATAAGTCCCAGGGCGGGAATTTTTTTCAGTCTTTTCCTATTGTCTGTCCTTTCTACCTTTTCTGCATGCATCCACCCTGTCTTACCATCTCAATCTTCAAATTATATTTTATGGTACAGAAATTTTATTTGCAAGATTGTGAATATTTGAAGAATAAAATGAAATCATTTTCCTCCAGGGAGAATGTGTGTTTCCATGGCGGTGCCACTGTGGTCCTGCGGCCTTCTAAGCCCAGCTTCCCTGAACCCCGGGCAGCCTCCCCGAGAGGCCACATCCGCCCGTCCTCCCTGCCGAGACCCAACCCTTGTGGACCCCGCTCACTCCTGTGGTGCCAGACACCGATCACTGTCTGCCCAGCTAAAAGCAGCATCACAGGTACCACATCAGCCCTTGCTTTTCCATCCAGCCCCTGAAGAATCCGCAGAGAACACAAAAGAAAAGAGCCCAGGCCCAGGGATTTAGCTCAGTGGTTCCAGCACCTGCCTGGCAAGCACAAGGTCCTGAGTTCGATCCCTGGTACCATATACCACAGTGCCAGCTAGGCATGGTGGTTCATGCCTGTCATCCCAGCACTCAGGAGGCAGAGGCAGGACGATTGCTGACTTCCAGGCTTGCCTGGGCTCTACAGTGAGCTCAGGGCCAGCCTGAACTACAAAGCAAGACCCCGTCTCAAACTAAAAAAAGAAAAAGAAAAGAGGCCAGAAAATACCCATCTCACTTCTCTGGCCTTCCCTGTTTCTGGTCCATTCAATGTATTCTCTCTTGTTTGTCCTCCAAGAAGTATTTTCTAAGTAATTATTTCCTCCGCACTACCTTGTTTCTTTTGGGAAGAGACTGATCTCAACTGTGCGAGTTCCCACTGTGGTAGCAGCTTTCATGTCCGATCTCTTAAACAGTTTGACTTCGGAGCTGTAAAGGCTCTTTGCCATCCGAATAAGGACCTTGGTCAACCAACATGCTATGGGCTAAAGATGTGGACTCCAGTAACATTCACATGTTGAAACTTTCTTTCCAAGATAACGACGCCAAGAAGCGTCCCTCTGGCGAAGGGTTAGGTCCTGAGGGTGACGCCGTCCCCCGTGGGAACAGGGCCCTCGCGAAAGGCCCCAGCGCGCCGCCTCATCCGTTCTCACCAGCGAGGAGTCAGCTAAAAACCGCCACGATCAACCGGCAGCGACCCCTCCTCAGACCCTGAACCCGTCAGCGCTCTGACCGCTTTGACCTTGGCCTGCTCAGCCTCTGGGATCGTGCGGTAACCAGTTTCGGTTGCTCGCAGCTACCCACACCATGAGAGGCTCCCACGGAAAACCCCAGAGGTCTGAGGGAGACGGTCAGAGCCTACCGCGAAGCCCATTGACAGTCTAGGGGACCCCGGAGTGATTTATTGTGGAAACTACCTGGGCCAACTATAATTTATGGCAGAGCTATCAACACTGCTGAAATATTAGGTCTCTTTTTCTCACTAAAAATTCCAGTCTACTAAAGGAGTAAAGCTAATTCTGCTTTGTAGATTTTCTGCTATAATTACTGTTAAGAATTATAATCATTAAGTATAATTAGCATCAAGTGGAATTTTATAAAACAGTAAATGGTAGCATAATTACAGATTTAGGCTGTCTAGTACTACAGAATTAAGTTAAAATTTTTTTCAAGTAAAATCTGTACTGGAATTAATACATATTTATAAGCACACAATGTATTCCCATAAATCCAAGTGAGAATGTAAAGTTCACATAAAAGATAAAAATACAACTATTTTTATTTCTTCTAAGATACCACTCTTTTGAATTTCTATTTTCCATAGTAAGTCAGCAATTCCATTAAATTCTTAAAAAGAAAAGAATATGGAATTTTTTTTGGGGGGACAGGATCTCGCTTTGTGGTTCAGGCTGGCCCTGAGCTCACTATGGTGCCCAGGCAAGCCTCGAACTCAGCAATCCTCCTGCCTCTGCCTCCCGAGTGCTGGGATGACAGACATGAGCCACCATGCCCAGCACTGTGGTATGTGGTATTGATGGCTGGTGGGTGTGAGTTTCCACACCCAGCATTGTATGTGGTTACTGGGATCGAACTCAGGGCCTTGCGCTTGCGAGGCAGGCGCCGGAACCACTGAGCTAAATCTCCAGCCCAGGTTCAAATGTTTTAAGAGAGTACAGGAGGAAGCAACAAAGGAATTCAGGAGCTCAGGAGAGGAAAGGCAGAAAAAAATACAAACAGAGGGCTAAAAGCCAGAATACTAGCTAAATACATGAGCCCATGTACATGGAGAGAAAGAGAGGGAGGGAGGGAGGGAAGGAGGGAGGGAGAAGCTACAGTCAAGGACACAGAGAACAGGGTACTGTATTTCACAGAGAACAGAAGGAGAAGGAATAATAATTTCACAATAGACACAAAACACAGGCAATGAAATCTAACAAACATCATCATCATTTTTCTGAAGAAGTAAACAAGTAGAACAGAAAAAACCATTTACATCTAAAATATAAAACAATTCTGAAGCGATGACTTTAATCTGTTCATCAAAGTAGATCATGTTCCAGGAAAAAAAAAATCAATACAATGCAATTAGTGCTGAGACAGGCTCTCGGGAAATCACGCACTACAAAAACAAAGAAGGAATCAGACAGGCATCCAGGTAAGAAAACACAACCCTCAGCTCAGCTGGCCGCTGGATTTGACAGAAGCACATAGCGGGTCAAGGCATATGACAAGACAGCTGAATTAAAGAGAGAATATCCGCACAGTGTTACACCAAGCTAAGTATTATTATGTTTTATTCTACAGTATTTGTCCAACCGTGCAAATATTGTTCTTTATTACAAAAGAAAACCCCAGATCACGCATCACTTTTCTTTGCCGAGTACTTTTACTGTCTCCTAATGTGGTCCAGTTCCACCCTCTTTGGGATAAGCTCTAAAAATGACCTGCTTTGTGTCTGGTCATAATGAGCCTCAGGTTGTGTACCTGTGGCAGGTGCCGCGATCTCAAGAGAGATCAGAGGAACATAGCTGGGGGGCTGGGCTCCATCAAAGAGCGCTTGCCTGGCTTGCGGGAGGCCCTGGGATTCACACGGGGACCGAGTAATCCACAAAATGCCCACACAGGGCAGCTGACCCACAGAGAGAACACGAACCCATCTCTGGCTGTAGTAGTATTTTTTTTTTTGCTTTTTTTTTTTTTTTTTTTTTTTTTGCTTTTTGAGACAGGGTCTCGCTTTGTAGTTCAGGCTGGCCCTGAGCTCACTATGGTGCCCAGGCAAGCCTGGAACTCAGCAATCCTCCTGTCTCTGCCTCCCGAGTGCTGGGATGACAGGCGTGAGCCACCACGTCCGGCACTGTGGTATGCGGCGTTGATTGTTGGTAGGCGTGTCTGCACGCCCAGCATTATATGTGGTTACCAGGGATTGAACTCAGGACCTTGCGCTTGCGAGACAGGCGCCAGAACCACTGAGCTAACCCTCCGGCCCCCATAGTAGTATTTTTTAATGAAGAAGCTGATGTGCTAGAAGTCCACTTCCAGGTTCGTTTCCTTTCTAAGAAAACTGTTATCAATGGTTTGTTAATTGCCGTATCTCTATGTGGGATTTTATATGAATATAAAATACATAACTAATGGAGTTTGGGAGATGGAATAATATAA
>PVIC010050093.1:0-12925 GCA_004025085.1 Thryonomys swinderianus | reverse complement strand
TGAGCCACCACGCCCAGCATTATATGTGGTAACCGGGGATCGAACTCAGGTCCTTACGCTTGCGAGGCAGGCGCCGGAACCACTGAGCTAACCCTCCGGCCCAACCTTTCCATCTTTAAGTTGTTTTTCCAGGGCTTTTGTCATAGTTATAAAAAGCTAACACTGAGCTGGCAACATCTCACAAGAGAAATGGGGGAGGAGGACGGGGGAGGTAGCTCAGTGGTGGGGTGCATGCACAGGGCCCCAGATTCAGTCCCCAGAGCCACATATACACATGAAAGGACTAGGTGGGCCGGAGGGTTAGCTCAGTGGTTCTGGCGCCTGCCTCGCAAGTGCAAGGTCCTGAGTTCGATCCCCGGTAACCACATATAATGCCGGGCGTGGAGACATGCCCACCAACAATCAACCCCGCATACCACAATGCCGGACGTGGTGGCTCACGCCTGTCATCCCAGCACTCGGGAGGTAGAGACAGGAGGATTGCTGAGTTCACGGCGGCTTGCCTGGGCACCATAGTGAGCTCAGGGCCAGCCTGAACTACAAAGCGAGACCCTGTCTCCAAAAAAAAAAAAAAAAAATACTCCAACTAGTTCGATCTTAAAAATGATAAGCAAAGTTGGATGATTCACATTTCCTGCTTTTAAAACTCAGGACAGAGCTATAATAATTGATACAGTGTGACACTGACATAAAGACAAACACTTAAAACTAATAATATAGCAGTAGAGAGCCCTGAAACACACTCTAGAGATTGTATACAGAATATATCAAGAATTCCTATAACTCAACAACAAAACAATCAAAATAAACAAAGGACTTGCAAAGACACCTCTGCAAAGGAGACAAACACCATCCATAAGCACAGGGCAGAACATTCCGGTATCACAAGCCATTAGGGAAATGCACACGAGAACCAGGGAGATGCCAGCGCATGCACCTGAGGGTGGCTGCCGTGAAAACATGGCGAGGATGTGGAGAAATCGCAGCCCTCACGCCTTGCTGATAGGAATGTAAGACAGTGCGGCTGCAAAGGGAGTTTGGCAGTTCCTCAAAATGAGTATGTACCTTGTGACCTAGCAATCCACTTCTAGTGTGCACCTCCACAGAACTGAAAGCAGGGACCCCAATACTACAGGGACAAGGTGGAAACAAGCCAAGTGTCTACCAACAGGTGAACTGGTGGATAGAATGTGGCATATACATGCAATATAGTACCATTCAGTCCTAGAAATGAATGGCAATCCCAGACACAGGAGAGGTTTAGGTAGAAGAACGTGAAGTTTTCACTCACTCTGGACAACTCAGTGAGACTCTGTCTCAAAATCAAAAAGCACCAAGGATGCAGCCCAGTGCTCCCTGGGTTCAATCTCCAGGACTGCAAAAAAAAAAAAAAAAAAAATGCTGGAGATTTAGCTCAGTGATTCCAGTGCCTGCTTCACAAGTGCAAGCGCAAGCACAAGGTCCTGAGTTCAATCCCGGTAACCACATACAATGCTGGGTGTGGTGACTCACACCCACCAGCCACCAATATCACATGCCACAGTGCCAGGCGTGGTGGCTCACGCCTGTCATCCCAGCACTCAGGAGGCAGAGACAGGAGGACTGCTGAGTTCGAGGCTTGCCTGAGCTACACAGTGAGCTCAGGGCCAGCCTGAACTATAAAGCAAGACCCCATCTCAAAAAAAAAAAAAAAATCTAATAAATGCTCCAACAATGAAACTTCATATTTTATTCTACTTAGTATGGTGAAAAGATAAACACTGTGACTCATTCTGTTTTATGAAATATCTAGAGTAGGTGAATTCACAGCCTAAGGAAGTTTAACAGGCTGAGGAAAGGGGAAAATGAGCAAGTTTTTGGTCAGTGGACACAGAACTGCTGTCTGAAGATAAAAACATTCTGGAAATGTATAGAAGTGGTAGTGGCTGCGTGCCAAAGTCAATTTTGTACCTAATGATTCTGGTACTTTTTTTTTTATTTGAGATAAGGTCTTGCTATAATAGTACAGGCTGACTTTGAACTCTCAATGATCTTCCTGCTTCAGCCTCCTGAGTGCTGGCACTAAAAGTGTACACCACCATACCAGCAGAATAGTATATTTTGAAACAACTAAAATGGTGAGTTTTATGTATATTTTACCACAATTTAAAAAAAAATACGCAAGGATTGGGAATATACTTTGTGGTAGAGCACTCGTCAAGCATGTGCAAGGTTATAGATTTAATCCCCAGCAGCACCAAAAAGGATAACATAAAAATTAAGTTTTTGTGGGCCAGAGATTTAGGTAAGTGTTCCCGGCACCTGCCTAGCAAGCGCAAGGTCCCTGGTTCATCCAGGTAACCACATACAATCATACTGGGCATGGTGGCTCACTCCCACTGGCAATAAGTACCACATACCACAAATGCCGGGCTTGGTGGCTCAAACCTGTAATCCCAGCACTTGAGAGGCAGAGGCAGGAGGACTGCTGAGTTCGAGGCTTGCCTGTACTACAGAGTGAGCTCAAGGCCAGCCTGAACTGCAAAGTGAGACTGTCTCAAAAAAAAAAAAAAAAAAAAGAGAGAGTGATTAGGCAAACCATGGGTCAGGGGAAAATATTCACACCATACAAAACTGATATAAGATTTATACCCAAAATATACCTTTCCTGAAGCTTAATAAAAAGACACATCAATTTTTTTAAATGCTCAAAAGACCATTTGAGAGAGAGAGTAGAGGTGTAGCTCACTGGTGGGTGGAATCCCAATACCACAAAAAAGAAAAAAAGGCTTAAAGAGATACTTCATAAAAGATACATAAATAACATATGAAAAGACCACAGCACTAGTGATCACAGTAACATGATATACTACCACTACAGCGGCTAAAATAAAGAGTGACAGTATTACATGTTGACAAGGATGTGGAACAATCAGAACTTCAAACTTCTCTATAAGGACATTAGAAACTGAATGGCATTTTCAAAATGGCTAGACATGTATCCATCCTCTGAACTCTCAATGATCTTCCTGCTTCAGCCTCCTGAGTGCTGGCACTAAAAGTGTACACCACCATACCAGCAGAATAGTATATTTTGAAACAATTAAAATGGTGAGTTTTATGACTCAGAATTTCTGCTCTTGGGTATTTGGCTCAGAGAAATGAAAACATCTGTCCTCCAAAACCCTTGTACAAGAATAGTTGCAGCAGCAGTATTCTCGCAGCTGTTACAGTTTGTATCTCGAAGGCCCCACAAAGCTGCATATGGGCATGGGTGGGGCTGTTTGGAGGAGGCTGGTTCTGGAGAGTGTGCTGCTGGGACTGACTCACAATGCGATGCTAGGGCTAAGAGTGTGAGTGCTCCCTGCCTGGGGAAGATACACAGGACAGAAAGAGACGGGGTTGTGGCTTGGCATCCACAGCTCCATGCCTTCTGACTTCTGTCTGTATGCACTGTTCCTCCCCTGGGACGCCCCTCTGGAGGCCACTCTACCCCGGAGCCAGCCAACAATGGACTGAAACGCTCCCCCTTTAACTCTGATGTTAGCTATTTTGTCTCAGCACCAGAAAAAGTAACTAAGACAGGCCTCAAATAGGAAATACCTCAAGTAGCCACCAACAGAAGAATACATTATAGCATATATCCACATACTCACTAACTACCCCACAAGAAAAAGGAACGCACCAACACAACACAAACGAATCTCAATAACATGATAAGGAAAAACCCCTGGCCTGAAAGTGCCTATGCGCTGAGCTCATTTACTGAAGTTCTAGAGCAGACACAGTGACGTGTGATGACGGAAAGGACAGCAGCTACTCCACTATCAGCGCGACAGGACAGAGCACATGACATCTGGGGATGCGCGGCTGCCCTATGGGCGCAGGTTACAAGCTGCATTTGTCACACTCAGTGAAGTGCACGCTTCACAGCTGCATTTCACTTACACAGTTGCCCTTGTTTTAAAGAGAAAGAAAAGCGGTACACGGTTTAGACACTGCTGCTGGAAGCACTGAGAACTGGTCCCCTTCTGCCTCGTGTCCTCGCACCCTGTGGCGCTGCAGTGTCACCAAAACCGAAGCTACCCGACTTACTACTCGAACTGCTCCGGAGATGGGAAGAGTTTCTGTGGGAATGCTGTGGGACATTACCCTGAGCGACGCTGGAGACGTGAGGCACAGCAGGTGAACACGTCTGCCCCTCCACAGCTCCCCAAGGGCCGGTCACCATCATCATACTGCTGCGGGAGACTTGGTGTCGGACACCAGGATGAGGTCTTTCCACAAGCTGTTCGGCCCCCAGGGAGTACTCGCTAATGAATCAATGCTACTGCACAGGCCCCAGCTGCTTCCACAAACCTTTTTTCAAGGCCTGTCCACTGAGAGAGCATAGCCAAACATCACTACTCTAAATGGATGCACTGAGAGGGCAGGGCAGTCAACAAAGGGGAGAGTCTCGGGGCTCACGAGCGGGGCAGCCTGGGCACTTCCAGGCACAGTGCACGCCTGCTTTCTACCGGCCTCCCCTCCTCATGGGACGCTGCGAGGCGACAACTGCGACGGGCTTCCGCAAAGAGCAGCGGGTGAAGGGAACTGATTCCTGCCTCGAGAGACATGGGCTATTCCTGCTAGGTTTCCGTACGTGGGGCGGGACAAGAGTCCCCAGGTAAACAAACTCTTGGGTGACGAACATACCCAGAGCCAGTCACTCAGCCCTTCGTCCTCCGGAGGGCCTCAATACTTGCGGGGAACCAAGCAGACAGCCGGGCGGCCTACCTCTCGTTAGAGCGCACCATGTAGTCCGTGAACTCCTGGTCTTCCTTGATCACCTTCAGGGGCACCACAAGGTTGACGTCGGAATCGGTGTTGCGCAGCTGGTTGAGTTTCATGTTCACCGAGAAGAGGTACTCGCGCACATCGTCCGTGCCCACCTTCAGGCCCTTGCACACCACATACCTACGGAACATTCGTCACCGCACAGCGGGGCTCCCTTCCCCTCACCCCTTGGGAAGCTGCAAGCTAGACAGTCTCTGTTCCACCTTAAGTTTACACGTAAAGAACAGCACGGATTGTGCTGCAAAGCTGCTCTACGTGAGGCTGCGTCCCTGCTGCGTGCGCCCAGTCACACCCAGGAGTCTGTTCCATTTCAGACCCAGCAGACGGATTCCACAGACAGCCCAGAAACACGCCTTGGCCATTCCGACGGGCTGTGTCCTCCTCCCCTCATGTGAGTACTGAGCCCCGCTGGGTGTCAGCAGCGCCTCTGGGTGGCAACCTCAACCCTTACCAGTCTGTGTCCCTGCAAGTGTCCCTATCACTGCTCATCTTTCCCCAGACCGCGCCCCAAACCCCCACAGAAGCATAAAGAAAAAGGCAAAGGCTGGTGCAGCTCAGGCCCCCTCGGCCCTAAGAGGCAGCTCCTGGCAACTCTAATCCAGTGATGGCGAGCCTTCAGAGCCCCAAAGAGACAAACAGACGGTTGCGGCGCACGCGCCATAGTTCTGCCAGGGCTGCTCCAATCCCACCCGTGAAGTCCAAACTCTGGGCGCAGACTCAGAAACCGCCCCAGGGAGAGGCACAGGATCTGCAGCTCCGCTGTGCAGCGAGCCAGCCCAGCAGCCCTGGGAGGCCGGTCTCACCTCTCAGAGTTGGCAGGCCGGCTGGTAACGGGCTTGAAGAGACACACACGTTCAAAGCAGCAGTAGAGCAAGTAGATGAGCCCCACGCTAAAGGGTGTGAAGAGGTCGAAGGTTTTACAGATGAAGTGGCCTCCTGCACCGGGGGAAGTAGCTCAGCGTCAGTGGAGAGGCAGGGGCAGTGCCTGACCATCAGGCACAGAGAGTGTACACGCGACCAGCTCTGGAAGGGACCCTGGAGAGGCCCACACCTCGTTCAGACCCCGGTCCCCCAACAGCTGTTTTTGGGTTTTGTCCTTGTTTTTAATATCCCAGGCCAGACTGTCATCTGACAGGGCCTCCTGGGGGCCTGAGGTGAGGAGACAACTAAAGAAGTGTCACCTGTGCGCACGACAGACAGCGCCATGAGGAACTGGCACAGCAGCAGCTGCTTGCTGAGGATCTCCTGCAGGTTCTCCTGCCCCTCCACCGAGAAGCCCTGGAAGCAGAGCACAAGTGTCAAGGTGAAGAGGGAAACTGAGGACCGAGTTCCTCGGGTATTTCTGCTGATCTCTGCCAGCCTGGCTGGTCTGGCTGACTGGAACCGCGGCTCTCCTGCGCATCGCCCCGGGATAAGACCAAGCTGATCTCCCACAGACGATTGGGAACCTGGGCTCTTTGAGGACTGCCGTGACTCCCGAAAATGTCTAAACTGGTGTGCCAATCTTGGGTCGGAAAAAGGCCCAGGGAGTGAGTATGGTGGGAATTCTCTCCCCAGCTCATTAAGTCTCTGCACTGACCACTAAGAGGTCCCAGTCTGGAGACGGAGAAGAGTCAGTGACACCTGACAGAGGCATCCTTCCGTTGGCCGGGGGTTTACTTAAATCCTGCTCCGTGCTTTCCCAAGACCACAGCGGCTCTTCCTGCCAGCGGGAGGACTCCCTGGGCAGGTCTGCTCAAAGAACACATGCTCCCACCCAAAGGGCCTCCCCACCGGGAGAGTCCAGCAGAAAGAGAGCTGAGGTCCAAGCTCATAGGTGGGAGGGAGGCCAGGTCAGGAGAGAGGGGCAGGGAGTTGTTTAGTGGGTACAGAGTTTGTTTTACAAAAGGAATAGGTTTTGGAAAATCCCTCGCGCAGCAATGTGAATACACTGAACATGACTGAACTGTACACTCAAATGGTGAAGACAATACTTTGTTTTACATGTTTTTTACAATTAATAAAAAGTAGAAGGATGGTTCTGTTGAGCCAATTCAAATCAGGCCTCCCTGATTCAGATCTATGAAAGTAATAGCTGAATAAATCAGAATCAAAAAATGCTTGGTTGCCGGGCGTGGTGGCTCACGCCTGTCATCCCAGCACTTGGGAGGCAGAGGCAGGAGAATTGCTGAGTTTGAGGCTTGCCTGGGCTCAGGGCCAGCTTGGACTACAAAGTGAGACCCTGTCTCAAAAAAAAAAAAAAAAAAAAAATGCTTGGCAATAAAATTTTTTAAATGATTAGCAGTGTCTTCCAGACATAGATGTTTCTCAAAATGCATGCCTGTTTACAGGGTCAATAAGAAACAAACCAACCTAAGTTAATTAATTTAAAAACCCAGAAGAAGTGCTGAGCGTGGTGGCTCATGCCTGTAATCCCAGCACTCAGGAGGCAGAGACAGGAGGATAGCTGAGTTTGCGGCTTGCCTGAGCTACACAGAGAGCTCAGGGCGAGCCTGAACTACAGAGCAAGACCCTGTCTTAAAAAAAAAAAAAAAAACAGAAGGCCCAAGCCAGCCACCTCTGCCAGAGCTGAGCCGGTCCTTGACTCTGCTGCGGGCCTCCTCCACAAGCAGCCCTGTGGCTCTGCCGTCCAGACCACGAGCGCTCCGGGGCCAGGCCATCTTCAGACCCTGCTGACCCCCACCCCCCTCCCTTTGGCTGCCAGGGCTCCTCCTGTCTCTGGCCGTGTGTCCCCGGAGCCCCTGCCACACACTTCCCCAGGCTCCAGGAAGCAATCCCACCCTGCAGTGGCGGTCACTGGGTGCAAAGCTATGCGAGGCTTCCACTGCACCTCAAGCAGTTCCCCATAAGCCCCCTAAATATTGACTTTGGCCTCCATGGGGTCCCGAGCTGCTGCCTTGTTTACATGGCCATATGTTGGCTATGAGCAGCTCAGCTGGGGCCACAGCCGCTCAACTTCCACCAGGAGCAACAGCAAGGTGCCCAATGGTAATGCGTGTCCTGCTCGGTTCTGCCTCGCTGACTTCAGTCATGGTCCATGTCTCAAGTGGTCTCATAACCAACCAAGGCCCTTTAAGAAAGTGAGCTAAGCAGCTCCCCGTCACTCCTAGGTGGGTGTCTACAACATTACAGATTTTACAAATTTAGAAAAATTGTGCTGGGCATGGCAGCGCACACCTGTAATCCCAACACTCCCGCAGGCCCAGGCAAGAGGATCAGCCCTACTTCAAGGCCAGCCTGGACTACATAGTGAGTTCAAGGCCAATCTCAACGACAGAGGGAGACCCTCTCAAAAGAATATTTTGAGATACAAAAAAAAAGGTAATTAATTAACAAGTCCCTATTGCCCCACTTTATGGAGAAAAGGTCACCTACCCCATCAGCCATCAGAAAGTGGACACCTTTACGATCAGTGTTATCCAGGACAAAGTTCCGAAATGCAGCAATGTTGTCTGGACGGGTGATATCTCCATCTCCATCAACCCCACCCTCACCTGGCAGGACACAAGGTTCACAGTGAGTTCACCACCCCGACATCCCAGAAGCTGGGACAGGAAACACAACGCCCAGGGGACTTGAGACTCAGGGCTCACCCTGCAAGGCTGCTCACAAGGATGGGCGTGGTCTGTGTCTCTGATAACCCTGCCAGTCCTCAGCCCAACACCGGGCAGTTTCCTATCTCCCGTGCTCTGGCACGGAGGATTACCGAGGTTTGCCGAGTCTGCCGAGCCAGGTGTGTTAACCTGCGGCTGCTGGCCTGAGGTCAAAGGGGCAGCCCAGAGCAGTGGTGAGGACCCCAGAGGGCTGCTTCTACCACTCAATGCTCTGAAAGGTTCACTGTGCTGGTCCAGGGGAACCAAGACCCTCAGGACAGGGACTGGGAGCCCCAGGCTCCAGACCTAAGGGAGAGCACGTGGCTGTCTGCACAGGCCCCCAGGTGGGCTGTGCGGTACCTCCCAGCACCCTCCCTGCCCGGTTCCTACCATAGTACGGCTCAAAGAGCTCACTGGAGGCCGAGTAGAAGTCTTCCAGCTTGAAGTCATTGGGGCCTTTCAGAGTCATCCCAAAGCCCTTCGCGTGCCACTTCTTCCTCCACAGCACGTACTCGGAGAAGCCGCCAGGGCCTGCGCAGACATCAGCGAAGTACAAAAGCTCCACGTTCCGATCCTTCACAAGGGGCAGCTGCAAGAGCACGTGGAGGAGGACAAAGGAGGAACAGGACACACAGGAATGAAGCCTTTCTGAGTCCAGGCTCTCGCCGGGGCCACGCCCAGAACATGGCCCTCTGTGCTCTTCACCCGCATGAAACTTCCACCCCACCAGACCCGGCGCAGGCTCGGGATGAACGCCTCCCACGAGCCAGAGCAGCAGTCTTACCCCTCAAGGTCCTCTCCTTCCTGACCCCACCTCCCACGGGCCAATGGAGCAGGACAGGGGCTGCCCCCACATGAGATGGGGAAAAGGCACCAGGACACAAAGGGACCTGCGGTCAGCAAGTGGTCCACAAAGCTGGCCTGTCGGACGCAGCTCTTAGCGCCCACCCCAGCGTGGGGCTCCCCAGCCCCTCCCAGCCACAGGACCTGCCTTCTGCACCACAGCCTCTCTCCTGCCTTCCTGTTCCCTCCCCCAACTCCTTGGCCAACCCCCACAGCCCCTCAATTAACTTTTTCTTTTGGAATAACTTTAAGGAAAAGTTGCCGAGCCAGTGCAGTTTCTATACTGCATTTCCAGTTTTGTTAGCACCTTATATAACCATGGTATGTTCATCACAATGAAGACACCAGCACCGGAACATTACAATTAAAAGTGAACTCCAGGGCCAGGATTGTAGCTCAGAGGTTCCACGCCTACCCGGCAAGTAAAAGGTCCTGAGTCCAATCACCGGTGCCACACACAAAAAACCTAAATGTGAACTCTAGATGTCCGATTTCACAGCGGCCTTCTGCTACAGCATCTGACTGAGGCCGTGCAGCCCTGTCTCCATTCCGCCCTCCCTCTTCCACTCTCCCTTCCCCGCAGTGCTCGCTGGGGCACAGGAAACATCCTCGACACCCTCACCCACCTCAGGATACATCAACTACAAGAATCATTTTTTTTTTTTTGCTTTTGAGACAGGGTCTCGCTTTGTAGTTCAGGCTGGCCCTGAGCTCACTATGGTGCCCAGACAAGCTGCCGCGAACTCAGCAATCCTCCTGTCTCTGCCTCCCGGGTGCTGGGATGACAGACGTGAGCCACCACGTCCGGCATTGTGGTATGCGATGTTGATTGTTGGTGGGCGTGTCTCCACGCCCAGCATTATATGTGGTTACCGGGGATCGAACTCAGGACCTTGCGCTTGCGAGGCAGGTGCCGGAACCACCGAGCTAACCCTCTGGCCCTACAAGAGTCATTTTAATTTTGGTTTCATTTTAGGCCCCTCAAGTAGCTTTATCTCTTAACCTCAAATTGATGCTGATCTGCCACCGGGCCCACACCCTCCGCAGCAGAATGGACAGGCTATCTGCATGGTAATAACAGGAGCTGGGACCACAGAGAACACTGCTCAGGAAGATCAAGGGGCCTCTGGGCCTTCCCTCCACAGGCTAGGCACACCGACCTCCACCACTGCTAGACAGAGACCACAAGGCTTCAGGGGAAAGCTGTAGGAGACGACTAGTACTGTTTGACAGGGCCCTGCCTCTGATGCTAGTTATCCAGCTTTATCAAACAGCAGAGAAGTTTCCTGAGAAAGTGACTTCAGCTAAAAATAAACATTCTGTGACGAGCCTTCCCAAGACACGCTGGGATGTACCGGTTCTTTCCTCGCTCCCTCACTGCTCCACCCTTGCATTCTTTGTTCCTGAGCCAGTAATTATTCATATTTCTGGATTACAAAGACATAATGGCATTTACCAGGAACATCAGGTTGCACCTGCCAAACAGTACAGTGGCAATTATGTGGCGGCCACACACTTAAAACCTGCACACCCTGTGAAGGTGGGAAAAAACACTCCTCACACTGAGGGTGGCTCAGCCTGGCTCTGGCTGCTCTGGCCAAGGCAGTCCAGGTACAGGCCAAGTGGTGAACTAGTGGGGCATCTCCCTTCTGTAAGGTGATCTAGGTGTGACTTCTTTCTGAGTTCTGAACCTGTGGCCCACGAGCTATGGCCAGGAGTCTGCCACAGAGGACAAGTGGGGCGCTCAGCTCTGCCGCGCTGTGGCCGTGCAGTCACGGGCAGGCACACTTCAATCACTAGCTCAAGCTTCCTTAGCAGGGATCAAGACTCATACGAATACTGATCAAGCCTCTTGTGGGATTAAATAACCACCCTACAGCGAAGATCGCTCTCAACTGTGAAGTATTCCACAAATATAAGATGGTTTTATATTCAACTAGAACAAGCTCCTCAGTCAAAATTCTTATCCTTTTCCCTATTTTTTCTCTTGCTTATGCCTTACTGTAAATGCTAATTTCCTCTGAAATAGGACTGAAACTCAAAAGATCTACAGTCAGCTTGTCTTGTTACAGTATTTCACAACGTTTCTCACCCCAACAACATCCCAAGACACACAAATCTCTCACACAATGTAATAGCTTCTAATATGCTTCCATATACCCCAAGGATCTAAATTCCCTTCCTTCCCTGTTTCTTCTAATATATCAAGTTCTTTTCCACTCCTGGTCTCTCCCTCCTTTACTACAGCATGCAGCACACAGAAACCCTTTTAAAAACCTCAGAATGGGGCCGGAGATTTAGCTCAGTGGTTCCAGCACCTGCCTTGCAAGCGCAAAGCCCTGAATTCGAACCCGGTAACCACATACAATGCTGGGTGTGGTGACTCACGCCCACTAGCCATCAATATCACATACCACAGTGCCAGGGCATGGTGGCTCACAACTGTAATCCCAGCACTAGGGAGGCAGAGGCAAGGATTGCTGAGTTCACAGCTTGCCTGGGTTACATAGTGAGCTCAGGGCCAGCCCGAACCACAAAGCGAGATCCTGTCTCAAAAAAAAAAAAAAAAAAACCTCAGAATGCCCTACCTCCCACTCTCTTCATATTCTCCTAAGCCTCAAGTTCTCTGGTTCTCAGTTTGACTCCACTGAACCAGCAGCCACCAAGACCCAGTACACTGGTGTGAGCCTTCCCACCTCTGCCGGGAACTGCTCTGGAGTCTCCACGACCCTGAAAAAAACACCAGGCCTGCTGGGCTCGGCTGTCACTCTGGTCCTCAGGGGAAAACACAGATGAAAAGAGAGAAGAAAACACTCAGAGCTTGGGAGAAATCACTTTTTACAGGGGAGCACAGAGAAGCATCTCTAAAAGGGCAATTCTCCATGGCCACTAACAATCCATTCAGGTCAAGAAGCTGCCTGGAGCGCCAAAGCCCAGCACTCTTCCCAGGGAACCAGTATCTCCACCCTGGACCTGAATGGTACACTCCTGGTGTCTACTTCATTTTCTTGACAGCAGAAGACAATAACCAGATACCAGCTGCTGGAGGCGTTTACACTCAGAAGCCCAAAATGATGCTGTGACTTCCCATCAGCTTAACAGGCTCCTCTGCCAGGCAGGGGTTTAAAAGAAATCACTGGGAGCTCAGAAAATTAAATCAACATTATATCAACCTCATTTTCTCAAGATCCTAATTCCAGGAGCCCTTTTTGTGCGGGCTGCTGGTCCTAGAAAGTGGGGAGCAAACCCTGGGGAAGAAAAATGAGCAGAAGCCAGAAGGGCTGGGACACAGTTGTGCTACTGCAGAGGAGGCAGTTCAGCGGGGGGAGCTGAGATGGTAGTAAACTCAGAATATTCCTTAGCTGCAGGAAAACCAGGGCCTCACGTGGGAAGATAAATGAAACAGAGACAGGTTTGGGGGCAGCTGTCAAAGTAAAGTAACTTTCCAGGACTGGTAAAAACGCTTTCAAACGGGGTGTGGTGGTTCACGCCTGTCATCCCCGCACTCGGGAGGCAGAGGCGAGAGGATTGCTGAGTTCAAGGCTTGCCTGGGCTACATAGTGAGTTCAGGGCCAGCCTGAACTACAGGGTCTCACTTTTTTGTCAAAAAAAAACAAAAAAAAAACGCTTTCAAACCTGGAAGGGAATTCTACTATGAAATTTCCTCTCTTTTT
>PVIC010050092.1:0-12934 GCA_004025085.1 Thryonomys swinderianus | reverse complement strand
AGCAATCCTCCTGCCTCTGCCTCCCGAGTGCTGGGATGACAGGCGTGAGCCACCACGCCCGGCATTGTGGTATGCGGTGTTGATTGCTGGTGGGCGTGAGTCTCCACGCCCAGCATTGTATGTGGTTTCCGGGGATCGAACTCAGGACCTTGCGCTTGCGAGGCAGGCGCCGGAACCACTGAGCTAACCCTCCGGCCCATGTTTTGTTTTTTTTTGAGACAGGGTCTCGTTTTTTGTAGTTCAGGCTGGCTCTGAGCTCACTATGTAGCCCAGGCAAGCCCGGAACTCAGAAATCCTCCTTCTCTGCCTCCCGAGTGCTGGAATTACAGGCATTAGACACCTCGCCCAGCACTGTGGTATGTGCTGTTGATGGCTGGTGGGCATGAGTCTCCACGCCCAGCATTGTATGTGGTTACCGGACTGAACTCAGGGCCCTTTGCTTGTGAGGCAGGCGCTGGAACCACTGAGCTAAATCTCTGGCCCTTATTATGGTTGTTTTGTCCTATAAGAAATTCAATACTTAATAATTATTTTACAAGAAATCACTACCAGATAAGGATAAAGTCTTTACTTCAAGTTAAATCCACACTTTTATTTATTATATTGCTCAATGCTACTTATTACTAAAGATTAACTTTTAGCAGTGGACTTTCCCAAGTATTTCAGATTTGGGTTAATCTCCTTTAATCTGAATTCCATTAGTACACAGCACAAATTTTGGCATTTAATCACATTCTATCTAGCAATCTCATTTTAACTGCTTTACATACTATATTGTGATTTATACACTCTCTTCCACCAGATCATAAGGTCTAGAAGACAGAGGGTAAGTCTTAATTTATCAGCACATATTCGTAGTACATAATGATTACATTATTTTAAAAATCTTCTTTTCTCACTCCCTGCTCCTTCCTCCATCTCTAGATCCATTTCCCACTTGAGATATCTCCCTACTCCCTATTATCTTTTCTGTTGCTCTTCATTTATATTTTGGGATTCTCATATAAGAGAAACCATGTGATATTTACGCTTATGTTTCTGATTCATTTCACTTAACACTATGGTCCCAAGGTGTATCCATTTTCCTACAAATGACTCAAGTTACATCACTGGTCATAGAGAAATTCAAATTAAAATAACAAGATTCCATCTTATCCCCAAAAGAATGTTTATCATCAAGAAATCAAATAATAAAAACTGGTGACTTTCAGGGCAGCTTTTTACATTGTTGGTGGGAATGCTATTTTGGAAATCAGTATAGAGATTCTTCAAAAAACCAAAACTAGAAATTCCATTTGGCACAGTTATTCCCCTTCTAGGTATCTTCCCAGAAGAATTAAGGACATTTTACAGTGATTCATGCATACCTGTGTTTATGGCAGCACAATTTATAATAGCTAAAAATAGAAAACAACATATATGCGTATCAACATATTAATGGACAAAAAAACTCTACATTAAATTTTTTCATTTAAATCTTCCCAGCATAGTAGTGAGTAGTAAAAACTCATTAACTGATAGATACATTGGGATGACAATTAAAATAGTAACTTTCATTATTAAATGCTAAAGCCACTGGGAGAATTTTTTAAAAGTTGTAACATTTTGGGAGGCAGAGACAGGAGGATTGCTGAGTTCGCAGCGGCTTGCCTGGGCACCATAGTGAGCTCAGGGCCAGCCTGAACTACAAAGCGAGACCCTGGCTCAAAAAGCAAAAAAAAAGTTGTAACATTTTTTTTTTCAGGCAGGGTCTGGCTATAGATCAGGCTGATCTTAAACTCACTGTGTAGATGGGTGAGATAGTGCATGCCTTTACTCCCAGCACTCGGGACACTGACTCTGGAGGACTGCTGCAAGTTCAAGGCCAGCTTGGACCACATAACAAGTTCAAGGGCAATCTGAACTACAGAGTGAGACCCTGTGTCAAAAAAAAAAAAAAAAACACCTCACTATGTAGCACAGGCTTACCTCAAACTCACAGCAATTCTCAGCCTCCCAAGTGTTGGGATGACAGGTGCGCAGCACCAAGCCTGGCAGCAGCACTAAGTCTTATCTTTAAAGTAATAATCTATAACCCACTGAAATCTTCTCAATCTTAGAGATGTGACAACTACCAGTTGTATGAAGGAAAGAAATGAAACAAAAACATCTGCATATAAATGTTTTTAAAGGTTCAAATTTTCTACAATGAATATGCATCACCAAGTGAAAAAGAAGAAGGAATCCTAACAGTATTTTGGCTTTTTTAATTCCAGTCTTTACACTTTTGTAGTCATACTGCATACATAATTTCTCAGTCTTTAGTTTTTTTAATTCTTGTAATGGATATTTTTCCTATACTATCACAAAGTCTTAATAAACCAAGAACTAGCCCAGAACCTAACATATCAAATGTTTAATAATGTTATGATAAACATTCAAACCAAGTATATATATCACAAGCAGATCAAAACTACATAAGGACTTTCTAAAGAAGGGTAAAACATAAACTGCTTCTGCAGAAGACTTGGTTCTTTACTTCGATTGCTCAGAAACCAGTACTATTACTTGAAAGTTGTGTTCACATCTTAACAAGCCCACAGTCTAGCAGAGATCAGAAGTCACTATGCTGGGAGAGGTCTCTCAAAGAAAAAGCCCAACCCTCAGCCACCTCAATTCTCAAGGAAACATTTGTGAAGCAATCTAAAGAGGACAGCTTAAAAAAATTTTGATGACATGAACCACATAATGAGATCTGTCTCAAAAAAAAAATTGTACCTTCAGGATATACTCATAAGTGAAATAAATAGATCACAGATCTGTAAATTTCGTATCTTTTCTCTGCTATGCGAAACTGGACATAAATGAGCTCTAAAATATATGGTAGACATTGTGAAATAGAAAATATCCAAAGGGAAATGGGGTGTAGGGATAATTAACAAGGGGAAGAAAAAATATGATAGTAATAAAAAAAGGGAAACAAAGCTTATGAATACAGGGGTAGGAAGTTGTAGAACGGGTGGGAGAATGGGAAAAAAAGAGAATTAAACTGTGTCATATGCTGGTATAAATTCTCAATACTGCGTATGATCACAATGTGTATATATATTGTACCAATAAAGATTCAGATTTTTAAAAAGTTTTTTAAAAATTGAAACACAGTTTCTGTCCTGTTATTGTACCAAATGTGTGAAGTACTTCTTTTTGGCCTGTACAAAATACACTACGTAGAAGCAGCACAAATACTGTTCTAAGAAAGGACAGCATTTCCTAAGCTGACTAGATGTTACCATGTTTCACAACTTTCAACATTCTGAAAAAGATTCCTTTTTATATAGTTTAATAGTAATAGTTTAATTGAGATAAATTAATCAAGATTTGCTATTTTTCAAAAAGAAAAATGTATTTTAAGCATTAATAACTAGGGCTGTCTTCATGAATGTTTTTTAAGCATTAATAACTAGGGCTGTCTTCATGAATGTTTACAATCTCTTAAAAAACTAAGATCTGAAATCAGATTGTTAGTTTCTCAAGCATGTACAAATTCATACAAATTTTTTATTTAGAGGGAAATTACTTGTATCAGCCTATTAATTCCAAGTTATGAGCTTTATCTGTGTATCTGATTTGAGGTTTCCCAGTGAATGATCACATCAGCTGTCTCTTGGAAATTCCTCATTGTTTCTAGGACAGTAGTTTCCAGGATCCCACAAATATTCTTCCCATTTTCCATCAAAATTCTGGCTTTTTTCTGTTGTCTTGTTTTAATTTTTTCTGGAAATTAGGCATAGAAAGATGAAGCCTGGCTCATCCCATTAGTTTAATTTACAAGTCAGGACCTTTTACAATTCTGCATTTCCTAAAGCAGGATAGGCATCATGTGGACTTTTATTTTCATTTATAAGTCAAAAGTTGTAAACAGTGGGGCCAGAGGGTTAGCTCAGTGGTTCCGGCGCCTGCCTCACAAATGCAAGGACCTGAGTTCAATCCCTGGTAACCACATATAATGCTGGGCGTGGAGACACGCCCACCAACAATCAATACCGCATACCACAATGCCGAACGTGGTGGCTCACGCCTGTAATCCACTTGGGAGGCAGAGACAGGAGGACTGCTGAGTTTGAGGCTTTCCTGGGCTCCATAGTGAGCCCAGGGCCAGCCTGAACTACAAAGCGAGACCCTGTCTCCAAAAAGCAAAAAAAAAAAAAAAAAAAAAGTTGTAAACAGTGATATAATTTTCTATAAAGTAATTTAAAATTTTTAAGGCTAACATCAATAACATCAATAAAGCCTTAGTGAGATACTAACACGGCATAAAAAGGCATATGACACCATGGCATTCCAAAAGCTGCTTCCCTAATCTCAGGTCCATTGCCCATTATTACCCAGTCTCACTCCTAAGTTTCCCAAAGGGCAGAAGACCCTGGATTTTCAGTTTATGGCTAGTTAGTTTCTCATGAGGAAGTTTCAGGCCATACTGACAGAGCAGCTAAATCAACCGCCCAAAGGTTCCCTCTCTCCTGAAAGTTTCTAGCAATCTGTAGCTAGCTCCCGGACTTTGAAAGCAAGCATCAAACACAGGTAAGGAGTTTAAGAAGCTTCCTTTAGCACATTTTCAATGACTAGGGAGGTGAAACCTGATGATATCAGAAGTACCTGTCAGTGTTTTTATTTTTTCTTCAAAAATATTCTCCCTTCTCACCATCTCACAAAAAAAGAACATTAATCTATAATTGGGGATAGTCTGAGTATTCTGGAGGAGCTTCAAAAATAATTTTGATTTCTCTCTGTCTCAAACCTAATAGTTAATTACTTCAATAAAGACACTAGGTCAGTGGGGCAAACCAATTGAATGTGTGCCACAGTGGGCTGTTTGTATCACTGAAAACTCTAAAAGGTTTACTACCTGTGTGCTCAGTGAACGTGCCTTGACTGACCTAATCTGCAGCTCCATGGCTTGGCCCAGCTAGCAGAAACAAAGTCCTTCTTCAGGGACTTAAGCTAGAGAGCTACGAGAACACATGCAGAAAAACAAAGCAAACACATCAGGACCGAGACAAAGAAAGGTGCTCATTCCTTACCTTCCTTGGAATCAAAGCTTCATGTAATATAGAGTTAAGAATCCCAACATGGGAAAATACAGATAGGAATCAGGGGAGATGAAGCTATTTACAATGTTGACAATATTAAGTACTTGTAGACTGATACAACTATTATGGAGATCAGTAGGAATATTCCTTAAAAACTAGAATTAGAGGTCCCATTTGACCCTGCTATTTCCCTGCTAGGGATATATATGAAAGAATTAAAAGATTCATACCATAGCAGCATATGTGCACCCATGTTTATAGAAGCTCAGTTTGTGATAGCTAAATCTTGGAAACAACCCAAATGCCCATCAACTGGAGACTGGATAAAGATGTGGTTTTTAATACAATGGGAGTATTACTCTGCCATAAAGAATGATAAGTTTGAATCACTCATACTTAATATATGTGCTGCCGAAGCGAGCACGAATCACTCATACTTAAATGAGGACGTACTCATACGTGAAATAAATAGGTCATAGATGTGTAAATACCATATCTTTTCTCTGGTATGACAAACTGAAAAGGTAAATGAGTACTAAAACATATGACAGATACTGTAAAATAGAAAATATCCTGAGGGAAATGGGGGTAAGGGTATGTAATGAGTGGAAAGAAAAAAAAGAAGAAACAAACTCATCCATATAAGGGGATGAGGAGTTGAAGGGTGGATAGGAGAATGGGAAAAAAAATGAGAACTGGGCCGGAGATTTAGCTCAGTGGTTCCAGCACCTGCCTCGCAAGCACAAGGTCCTGAGTTTGATCCCGGTAACCACATAGAATGCTGGGCATGGTGACTCACGCCCACCAGCAATCAATACCACATACCACAATGCCAGGGATGGTGGCTCACGCCTGTAATCCCAGCACTCGAGGCAGAGACAGGAGGATTGCTGAGGTCGCAGCAGATTGCCTGGGTAACATAGTGAGCTCAGGGCCAGCCTAAACTACAAAGTGAGACCCTGTCTCAAAAAAAAAAAAAAAAACGAGAATTAAGTTATGTCATATACTCGTAAAAATTCTCAATGTTGAGTGTGATCATGATGTATATATAAAATTTACCTATTTCACAATTTAAAAAAAAAGAATTCCCATTTCAGAAGACAGTAAAACACTATATGACAGTTTCACCTTAACAAATAAGAAATAAAAGACCCCTTCCACCTTTCCAAGAGTTTTAAGACTATTTGGTCAACATAACTGAAAGCCAGTATGAAAATAAATAATTTTTATAATGTACAAAAAAATTCTACCACAAATGCTGGGCTTGCTGGCTCACACCTATAATCCCAGCACTCAGGAGGCAGAGACAGGAAGATTGCTGTGAATTCAAGGCTAGCCTGGGCTACATAGTGAATTCAGAACCAGCCTGAACTACAAAGCAAGACACTGCCTCAAAAAAATAAAAATTAGGGCTGGAGATTTAGCTCAGTGGTTCTAGCACCTGTCTAGCAAGTGCAAGGTCCCTGGTTCGATCCCCGGAAACCACATACAACAATACCGGGTCTGGTGACTCATACCCACAGGCAATCAGTACCACATACTACAAATTCTGGGTTTGGTGGTTCACACCTGTCATCCCAGCACTCAGGAAGCAGAGGCAGGAGGATTGCTGAGTTCAAGGCTTGCCTGAGGTACACAGTGAGCTCAGGGCCAGCCTGAACTACAAAGCGAGACCCTGTCTCAAATAAACACATAAATACCATAATACATACATACATAAATTTAAAAATAATATTTCTAGCACCTCCTAAGAGTGCCAAGTCAGGAACCAACCCTTGAAAACAAAGGCTTTTAGAAGATACATAACAGCCAAGTTCACCATGGTACACTCTAGAGGGCTAGTTATTTCCCCTTGTGACTGTGAGCTGACTGCACACTATGCCTCCTACCACTTTTCAGTATTGCAAATCATTAGTCTGAAAAAAAAAATTCAAAATTCCGAATATGGTTTCTATTGAATGTGTATAACTTTTGCACCAGTGTAGAGTTGAAAACTTGAAATTTCAACCATGGAACCTAGGGGGCATCTTCACATAAAAGCTTCAGAAACAAGTTTGTGTAGTTTGAAAATTGAACTCCCCTACCATCCATAGCGCATCCCCAGCTGAGCTGCATCAGTTCAGCCTCAGGATCTATAACGCTTAATTAGAATAGCACACTGAAGACATTTGGCTAGATTTAATTATAAAGGCCTCTTTACCAAAATATCTAATATCCATTTGGGAAATACAGTACAGACTTGGAAACCAATCTATGACTGATTTACAAGAACATTTGGAAGCAACCAAATAGCTGTGCACAAGTAAAACTTCTGCAAATACTATTTCTATGCAACTAGAAAATGTACAGACTCTCCACCAAATACACCACACCTCCTTAGCAATCACAGAACCCCCTGCAGTTCACTTAGTGAATAAATGAACAACTGGAAGTGTCCACAGTGAGTCGGCATCTGATTTATGCACTGAGTTACAACTTCTCTTCTTTAGAACAAGTTCCAGTTCAGAAGAACTAATCAAATGTAAGTCCACCATAGCCATTCTTCATACAGCCTTGTATCTTCCAAAGAATTCTCCCTTTGCTATTCAACCCTAAACCAAGCAGATGATTGGCCAGTGCACAGAACTAGAGCTGGTAAAATAATCTCTTGACAGACTGAGTAGTGCTGATGTATAAATTAGGTCCCAAGCTACCTTGGAAATAATCACACAACAATCAAGTCAATACCTAGTGTGTCACTCAGAGAATCTGACACATGAAACTGAGCAAACACGGGTTTTGGAGCTGGCTATTTTTCTCTGATCTTTGTAAGTTTAACTTAAATTTAGCTATCCTTTGAGTTCATACTTCAAAAGCTCTTTGCACTTCAAACATAAGCAATCACAATAAAATCCACAGAAGAAAACCAGTAAGACTGACAAGCAGAAATAAACAGTTAACATTTTATGAACTCCAAACAGCCAAAAAATGAACAAGGTTAAATACATGCTTATTCTCCCAGAAGCAGGAAGTGCCAGATGCAAAGGACAGACCATTAAGAATGTTCTGCAGGGCCGGAGATTTAGCTCAGTGGTTCTGGCGCCTGCCTCGCAAGCGCAAGGTCCTGAGTTTGATCCCGGTGACCACATTGAATGCTGGGTGTGGTGACTCATGCCCACCAGCCATCAATACCACATACCACAGTGCCAGGTGTGGTGGCTCACACCTGTAATCCCAGCACTCGGGAGGCAAAGACAGGAGGATTGCTGAGTTCCAGGCTTGCCTGGGCTACATAGTGAGCTCAGAGCTAGCCTGAACTACAAAGCAAGACCCTGCCTCAAAAAAAAAAAGAATGTTCTGCAAAATAGAAGACTGGCAAAAAAGCTCAGGTAACTGGTTAAAACCGGGCATAGGTAGAGCTGCTCAAGTAGTGAAGAAGCCACCAAACATTATCTGGCTACAGTTTGTACAGTTTCAGGGTGAAAAATCTGAACCAGCTTCTTGGGATTAATCTGCTGTATAAACACATACCATGGTGCTAAACATGGATATGAATTAGGAATCCAAACAGCATGTAGAGGCAGCCATAAAACTCCTGGTCGGAAAGGATCAAGTGGAATCTTTTTGTTTCATTTGGTTTAGGGCTTGCGGTTTGGAGATGAGAAAGAAATCAGAAAAGAGAATGGAAGGGAAAGGACAGGAAGCAAGGGGTTAGGAAATGGTGAAGGATGAAGGGAAAGACAAACGGAGAAGAATAAACATTCTAAACTCTCACTTTAAAAAAGAGCCTACAGGGCCAGAGATTTAGCTCAGTGGTTCCAGCACCTGTCTAGCAAGCATACAGTTCCTGGGTTGATCCCCAGTAGCTATATACAACAATACTAGGTGAGGTGACTCACGCCCACCAGCAATCAGTACCACATACCACAGTGCCAGGCATGGTGGCTCATGCCTGTAATCTCAGCACTAGGAAGGCAGAGGCAGGAGGATTGTTGAGTTCGAGGCTTGCCTGGGCTACATAGTGAGCTCAGGGCCAGCCTGAACTACAGGAATGGGGGTGTGAATCTCACTGGGTAGGACACTTGCCTAGCACTTTTCAATCCACAATACCACAGAGGAACTGACTGGTTAGCTAATTCAAAAATCTGGAATAATACAAAGAAGATTAGTATGGCCCTTGTGCAGATAACATGAAAATTTATAAAGCTAGTTTTTTTAAGTTAAAGTATTTTTAATAAGTAAAGAATATATTACAAATTAAAAAACAAAAGTCTAATTAACAAAAATATTCAAGTCTCGAGACAACCTCTTCCATTTTATAAAGGAGAATTTCATAAATCACTTCCTACAGATTAAAAGAATTTATACCTGCGGGTATAGCCTCAGCAAGACTGTGTGTGGCTGAAAACTCTGGGTTCAACTGGAAGGGGTGAGGGGGAGAAGGTGGGAAGAGGAGAAGACATAGTTTTACTAGGTATGAAGGCACATGAACAAACAAATAAACCCAGTAACTCAAACATGAGGATAGGGATATAAATCTTTTTGTTTCCTATCCAAATGTCATTTTGCCTAATAAAGTCCTAGTCCTTCCTGACTGGAATGATTGGTTTACCTTTAACTCCAAGGGACTTAAACTATCAGTCTTTTAAGAAGCTTTGCTGGGTTTTGACAGCTTAACCTGCTGAGCTCACAGCTCCCAAGGGAGAGTCTTGTTTGCAAGTTTTACCTCTGCTGCTGCTGACCACTAATATAGACTTCACAAATAATGGATTTCAATAACAACCACCCACAGGTTAACACTCTGAGTACTATCTGTAATAACACTTTAATTAAGTTAACACATGAAGGTCACCGTTCAGTAGAAAGTTTTATTAAATTTGGCAGTGTTTATAATTTTTTAAAAAGTGTGTATTCATCTCTGCAGTAACTCCATATATTTGTCTACAGATGTAGTCCAGTTTGCTGATGGATTTATGCTGCTTTTCAATTTATTTTCTAAAAGGAATTCAATTTATGAGTTCCATTTCCCAAAAATATGTACATTTCTAGCATTTCTAACTGATAGTTTCATGACAGATGGCTCTAACCATGCTGGGCACAGAATGGGTCTACCTAGCACAAAGAGACCACCCACTACAGCAAAGTACACCTCCACCCCCCCCTGATTTTGACACATTTTGATGAAGGAAAACAGTTATGCTTTTTCTATACTTTCATGTGCTAAATATTAATTTCTCTTGGAAATACTGTATTTTTTTCTTGAAAAATAAAGGTAATAAATTTTATGTTTGAACCCAAATCTTTCATGCACCAGAAAATAAACAAGGGAGTATTTATAATAATACATGAAAAAGCAAAGAAAGTAAATTTTTAAATGAATCTGAAAACAGAAGTTTACTCTAACAGGATTTAATAAAAAACACTGTACTTTAAAATACAAATCACATAGTGAATATAACAAAATTTTCTACTTTTATATGGCAATTTGAGAAGCAAAGAAGATGGCTGAATTCAGCTCACATACATATTGTATTCAGCAATAATTGTATTTTTTAAATACACAACCTGACAGGCACTATGGTAGATAATAATGAATCAGCATGGGAGCCATTTAATATACTTCTTGATTAACTCATTGCCTGTCCAGTTCACATACAGACATGCTTACATGTCATAATCGTCATAATTCCCATCATCCCCACCACTAACACTCCAGCGTCTTGATTAGTGCACAACTCCCAGACGAGCCATTGCTAATGCTAAATAATTCTCTTCAGCCTCCTGCTACTAATTCTGCAGGATCTCCAATTAAATATAATGTCCCTGATGAGCCATACTAATGTGAGCAAATTCCTACCAGGAATCTTATCCTACTCTATTTTACCCAAAAATGCAGAAAAAGTAATTTAGCCAAGTCAAAGATAATCAAAACATTTAAAATTGATAGAGAATAATGCTTCTGCAAAAGGTTTTCCAAAGACAATAATTGCAAAAGAAAAATGTCTAGACATCTTAAATGCTTTCCTCTTCTCATTAGTTCTTCACTCTTTTTTAAATTTGCATCAGTAGATACAGAGTATGTGTAATCCAAAAAGGTTCCTGAAGACTAAATTTGATAAGAAAAGTGAATAGCAAGTTTTAAAGAAAGTATGCCATTTAAAAACCCTTTGATTACCTAATTATCAGAACTCCAAAGCCACACTAATGAAACCAATTTCTTCTCTCCCAGTTATATAGTCACTATTCAGAGGCTTTTATATAGGACTTTATGTTTTTGGTAAGATAACTTCTTGTCCAAAGATGACAACTACAAAAATTTTTTTGCTAAATAAAGAACCCTATAGGTTTCTCTATTCCTAAATGTCTAGAAATGTTTCTGACCTATGTGAGCCCAATGGGAAACACAGACCTTGACATCCATAATCTTTTTTTTTTTTTTTTTGTGAGACAGGGTCTCACTTTGTAACTCAGGCTGGCCCTGTGCTCACTATGTAGCCCAGGCAAGCCTGGAACTCAGCAATCCTCCTGTCTCTGCCTCTTGAGTGCTGGGATTACAGGCATGAGCCACCACACCTGGCACTGTGGTATGTGGTATTGATTGCTGGTGGGCATGAGTCACCACACCCAGCACTATATGTGGTTACCACGGAGAGAACTCAGGACCTTGGACTTGCAAGGCAGGTGCTGGAACCACTGAGCTAAATTTCCGGCCCCAACATCCATATCTTAATATACCCTTTACTAAGAAAGTTTTTTTAATTTTCATAAGCCAGGCATGGTGGGGCATTCCTGTAATCCTAGAAATCTCAGAGGCTAAGGCAAAAGGATTACAAATTCAAGCACATTCTGGACAACTTTAGTGAGGCTGTCTCAAAATAAAAAAATTTTTAAAGGGCCAGGGATTTAATTCAAGCGGTACTGCACCTACCTTGGAAGTACAAGGGCCCAAGTTTGATCCCTGGTACCACCAAAAAAAAAAAAAAAAAATTAAAAAGGATGAGGATGTAGACCAGTGCAAAGGGTCTGGGTTCAGTCCCCAGTACCAGGAAGGTTAAAAAAAAAAAAAAATGAATTACTCAAATATGCCACCTCAGCTACAAAAACATACACACTTACATGTATATAATAAAAGACCACCCAGGGCCTGAGATTTAGCTCAGTGGTTCTGGCGTCTGCCTTGCAAGCGCAAGGTCCTGAGTTCAATCCCTGGTAACAACATGCAATGCTGGGTGTAGTGACTCACGCCCACCAGCAATCAATACCACATACCACAGTGCCGGGCATGGTGGCTCACGCCTGTAATCCCAGCACTCGGGAGGCAGAGGCAGGAGGATTGCTCAGTTTGAGGCTTGCCTGGGCTATATAGTGAGCTCAGGGCTAGCCTGAACTACAAAGCAAGACCCGGTCTCAAAAAAATTAAAAAAAGATCATCTGATGTTCCTCAGGTAACACTGCTAAAAAGTTTTACAAACTTGACTTTAGTCATTTGCTCCTTTTTTAAAGATCAATGATAGCTACAAATAAGTCCACTAACCAATTTTGTGAAATTTTAAAAATTTAATAGAACACTTTAATTTCTTTCCAGCCAAAATAAGTTGAGAAGGGCCAGAGGGTTAGCTCAGTGGTTCCGGTGCCTGCCTCGCAAGCACAAGGTCCTGAGTTCAATCCCCGGTAACCACATACAATGCTGGGCATGGTGACTCACACCCACCAGCAATCAACCAGCAATCAGCACCACATACCACAGTGCCGGGCATGGTGGCTCATGCCTGTAATCCCAGCACTCGGGAGGCAGAGACAGGAGGATTGCTGAGTTCCAGGCTTGCCTGGGCTACATAGTGAGCTCAGAGCTAGCCTGAACTACAAAGCAAGACCCTGTCTCAAAA
>PVIC010050091.1:0-12931 GCA_004025085.1 Thryonomys swinderianus | reverse complement strand
AAGGACCTGAGTTCGATCCCCGGTTACCACATATAATGCTGGGCATGGTGGCTCACGCCTGTAATCCCAGCACTCGGGAGGCAGAGACAGGAGGATTGCTGAGTTCGCAGCGGCTTGCCTGGGCACCATAGTGAGCTCAGGGCCAGCCTGAACTACAAAGCAAGACCCTGTCTCCAAAAAGCAAAAAAAAAAAAAAAAAGCTGTCATACTTTCTAGAGCTCATTTGCATCTACAGGTATTCATGTCAAAGAGAAGATCCGGAATTTGCCTATCTGTGATCTATTCATTTCACTTATTAGTATATCTTCTAGGTGTCTCCATTTGCACATAAAAGTATCGATCTTGTCATTCTTTATGGCAGAGTGATACTCCATTTTACTGAAAAACCACATCTTCTTTATCCAGTCTCCAGTTGATGGGTATTTGGGTTGTTTCCAAGATTGAGCTATCACGAACTGAGCTGCTATGAACAAGGGTGTATATCTGTCTTTCCAATGTGATTTTTAAAATTCTTTTGGGTATATTCCTAGCAGGGGGATAGGAGGGTCAAATGGGACCCCTAGTCCTAGTATTCTGAGAAATCTCCACACAGATCTCAACAATGGTTGCACAAGTCGGCAATCCCACCAACAGTGGAGAAGGGATCCTTTCTCCCCACAGCCACGCCAGCATTTATCATTGGTTGATTTTGTGATAGCGGCCATTCTTTGTGCAGTGAGATGAAATGTCAGTGTTGTTTTCATTTGCGTCTCTTGAATGACCAGTGATGTTGAACATTTCTTCATATGCTTCTTGGCTGCTTTGACTTCTGCCTCTGAGAAGTGTCTGTTCATTTCGGATGCCCATTTTTATTTTATAAATTGAATTCTTTATTGGTACAATTTACATACATCTCAAAATCACGTATAACATTGGGGAATTGGTACCAGTATATGACACAAGTTAATTCTCATTTTTACCCATATCCCTACCCACCCACACCTCCTCCCCCCCTCAGATGCCCATTTTTTTTTTTTTTTTTTTTTTTTTTTTTTTTTTTTTTTTTTTGCTTTTTGGAGACAGGGTCTCACTTTGTAGTTCAGGCTGGCCCTGAGCTCACTATGGTGCCCAGGCAAGTCTCGAACTCAGCAATCCTCCTGTCTCTGCCTCCCAAGTGCTGGGATTACAGGCGTGAGCCACCACGTCCGGCATTGTGGTATGCGGCGTTGATTGCTGGTGGGTGTGAGTCTCCACGCCCAGCATTGTATGTGGTTTCCGGGGATTGAACTCAGGACCTTGCGCTTGTGAGGCAGGCACCGGAACCACTGAGCTAACCCTCCAGCCCCCAGATGCCCATTTTTGAGTTGGGTCTTTAATCTTGGGGAGGCTGATCTGTTTGAGTTCTTTATATATTGTAGATAATAGCCCTTTGTCTGATAAAAAGCTAGTAAGGATTTTTTCCCATGTTGTTGGTTGTCTTTTAGCAGTGCCAGTGATTTCTTTTGCTGTGCAGAAGCTTTTCAGTAGGATGAGATCCCATTTGTTGATTCTTTCTGCTAGTTCTTGTGTGATAGAGGTTTTATTCATAAAGTCTCTGCCTAAGCCAGTGTCTCCAAAAGTTTTACCTAGTCTATTTTCCAGCAGGCTTATTTTTTCTGTTTTAATGTTTAAGTCTCGTATCCATAGTGAGTTTAGTTTTGTGCATGGTGAAAGAGATAGGTCTAGCTTTAGCTTTTGGCAGGTTAAAGCCCAGTTTTTCCAGCACCATTTGTTAAAGAGGCTGTTTTTCCTCCAATGGGGATGTTTGCCTCCTTTGTCAAAGATAAGGTGGCTTATAGTATCTGGGTTTGTGTCTGGATCTTCTAATCTATTCCACTGGTCCTCGGGTCTGTTACTTTGCCAGTACCATGCAGTTTTTATCACAGCAGCTTATAGTAGAGTTTTAAATTAAGGATTGTAATACCCCCTGTCATGTCATGGTTGGTTAGAATTGCCTTTGCTATTCTAGGTTTCTTGTGGTTCCAGGTGAATTTTTGTATTATTTTCCTTAGATCTGTGAAGTATAGTGTTGGAATTTCAATTGGAATTACATTGAATCTGTAAAGGAATTGTGGGAGTATAGCCATTTTGATGATGTTGGTTCTCCCTACCCAGGAACAAGGGATATCTTTCCACTTTCTGATTTCCTTTTCTATCTCAGTTTTCAGAGTCCTATAGTTTTCAGAGTAGAGGTCTTTCACTTCCTCTGTTAGATTGATTCCTAGATATTTCATTTTTCTTGGTGCTATTGGGAAAGGAATTGCCTCCCGAATTTCTCTTTCAGTGAGTCTGTTGTTTGTGTAGACAAAGGCTGCTGATTTTTGAGCATTGACCCTGTATCCAGCAACACTACCAAATTTGGTAATTAAGTCTAGCAGTCTTTTTGTTGAGTTTTTTTTTTTGTTTTTTTTTTTTTTTGCTTTTTGGAGACAGGGTCTCGCTTTGTAGTTCAGGCTGGCCCTGAGCTCACTATGGTGCCCAGGCAAGCCGCCGCGAACTCAGCAATCCTCCCGTCTCTGCCTCCCGAGTGCTAGGATTACAGGCGTGAGCCACCACTCCCAGCATTATATGTGGTAACCGGGGATCGAACTCAGGTCCTTACAGCTTGCGAGGCAGGCACCGGAACCACTGAGCCAACCCTCCGGCCCTTTTTGTTGAGTTTTTAGGATCTTGTATATAGAGTATCATATTATTAGCAAATAATGACAGTTTAACTTCTTCCTTTCCTATCTTTATTCCTTTTATATCTTTGTCCTGCCTGATTGCTATGGCTAATATTTCCAGCACTATATCGAACAAGAGTAGTGACAATGGGCATCCTTGTTCTTTTCCTGATCTTAGTGTAAAAGGTTTCAGTTTTTGCCCATTGAGTGTGATGCAGGCTGTTGGCTTCCCATAAATAGCTTGTATTAAATTGAGATAAAGTCCATCGAATCTAATTCTCTATAGGGTTTTGGTCATAAATGGGTGTTGGATTCTGTCAAATGCTTTTTCTGCGTCTATTGAGATAATCATATTTTTTTTGTCCTTGAGTCTGTTAATAGTGCAGTACATTGATTGATTGAAGTATGTTGAACCAGCCTTGCATCCCTGTGAGAAATCCAACTTGATCAGGATGTATGATTTTCTTGATAACTCTCTGTATTCTGTTTACCAGTATCTTATTGAGGATTTTTGTGTCAATGTTCATTAGAGAGATTGGCCTATAGTTTTCTTTTTTGGTGGGATCTTTCCCTGCCTTTGGAATCAAGGTGATGGTTGCTTCAAGGAATGATATGGGGGGTACTGCTTCCCTTTTGATTTCATTAAAGAGATTAAGAAGTACTGGTATTAACTCTTCTTTAAAAGTTTTGTAGAATTCAGCAGTGAAGCCATCAGGACTAGGGATTTTCTTTGTAGGATTTTTATTACATTTTCAAATTCCCAGATTGATATCGGGTTGTTTAACATTTATGCTCTTCATTCAGCTTTGGAAGTTCATATGTGTCTAGAAATCTATCCATTTCTTCTAGATTTTCCATCTTCTTGGAGTATAGATTTTCAAAGTACAAGTTTATTAACCTTTGGTCTTCCTCTGGGTCTGTGCTGATTTCCCCATTTTCATTCCTTATAGCATGGATTTGAGCCTTTTCCTTCCTTTTTTTGATAAGGTTGGCTAAGGGTCTGTCAATCTTATTTATCCTTTCAAAGAACCAACTCTTTGTTTCACTGATTCTTTGTATTGTTCTGTTTGTCTCCATTGCATTAATTTCTGCTCTGATCCTTATAATTTCCTCTCCAGTATGTGTTTTGGGTTTGTTTTGCTCCCCTTTTTCTAATTGTCTGAGGTTCATCATTAGATTGTTTATTTCAGTTTGCTCTATTTTCTGAGTGTAGGCATTCACTGCTATGAATTTCACTCACAGAATTGCTTTCATTGTGTCTCATAAATTCCTATATCTTGTGCTGGCATTGTCGTTTAGTTGTAGATACTGTTTAATTTCTTCTTTAATTTCTTTTGTGGCCCATTGGTTGGTTAACAGAGTTTTGTTCAATTTCCATGTGTTTGTGAGGATTTTGGAATTTCTTTTGCTACTCAGCTTCAGTTTCAAGGCACTATGATCTGACAGTATGTAGGGCATAACTTCGATTTATTTGCATTTACTTAAGCTTGTTCCATGGACTAGAATGTGATCTATTTTGGAGAATGATCCATGAGCAGCTGAGAAGAAGGTATATTCTCATTTTGTAGGGTGAAAAATTCGGTAGGCATCTAATAAGTCCATTTCCTCAAAAGTTTGATTTAGTTCAAGTATTTCCTTATTGATTCTGTGTCCAGTTGATCTGTCAATTTGTGACAGTGGGGTACTATTGTATTCGTGGTAAACTGGCTTTTCATGTCCAGTATTGTTTGTTTTATATAGTTGGGTGCATTAGAGTTCGGTGCCTAAGTATACATGATTGTTATTTCTTTCTCTTGGATTGTTCCCTGTATGAGAATATAGTGATCTTCTTTAAGTCTTTTAATCAGTTTGGGTTTGAAATATATTTTATCTGCAAACAAGATAGCCACTCCTGCTTTTTTGCAGTTTCCTGTGGCATGGAGGATTGTTTTCCAACCTTTTTATTTTCAGTCTATGGGTTTCCTTCTGAATTAGGTGTGTTTCCTGTGTGCAGCAGATTGTAGAATCTTGCTTCTTGATCCAATCTGCTAGTCTGTGTCTTTTTATTGGCCCACTGAGGCCATTGACATTAATGGTTATGACTGATATGGAAATATTCAGTGCTGCCATGTTTCCCTGTTCTTGGTTCTTTTCTTCCTTGCGTTTCCCCTTTAGTATTTAGTTTCTTGTTTGCCCCAATGAGTTCACTCTCCTGTGTCTCATGGGTATGGAATTTTCTTTGTTTTTTTCCCCCGATGTTCTTTAGAGTGCAGCTTTCTTATTTGTGAAGTTTTTCAGGTGTTCTTTATCATGGAAGTATCTTATTTCCCCATCTATTCTGAAAGATAGTTTTGCAGCATACAACAGTCTAGGTTGGAGGTTGTTTTCCTGTAATGCTTGAAATACTTCCCTCCCCACTCTCCTTGCACTGAGTGTTTGTGTTGAAAAGTCTGCTGTGATCCTAATGGTCTCCCTTTGTAGTTGATTTTCTTCCTTTCTCTCACTGCTTTCAGTATTTCATTCCTTTGTTGTGCATCTGGAACCTTGATAATTATATGTCTAGGTGTAGATATTTTTATGTCACCCTGTTTTGGTGTCTGATAGGCCTCATTTATCTGTATGTTTATTTCTTTTCCTGTGAAGTTTTCTGTTGTTGTCTCTGACAATAGCTTTTTTAGGTCTTTTACACTGTCTCTTGCTTCCTCAGTGACTCCAATCAGTCTTATATTATTTTTTTGAGTCATCTAGAAGCTGTTGATTTGATTTCTCATGGTCCCTTGCTCTTTTCCTTAGATTATATCTGTCCTGTTCATTGGCTGCTATGCTGTCCTCTAGGTCTGAGATTTGGTTCTCTGCTTCATTCATCCTACTTAGCAAGCTTTTGTTTCCCTTCATCCTTTCCTGGAGCTCTGCTTGAAGCTGTTTAAAAGATTCCATTGCTTCTGCTATATTGGATTCTATCATCTCACCGATCTCTTCTTTAATGATGTCTTTCACTGTGGACAGTATCCCTGTTTTGATCTCAGAGATGAGTTCTGATTTCCATTTTACTAGATCTGCTTTAGTTACCATCTCCAAGAGTCCTGGTGTTTAAGTTTCAGTTTGCCCTATTTTCCTTTTCTCTGAATTTTCCTGTTGTGGTGATCTTTGTATCTGTTTTTTTGATATATTTTTTCATTTCTACTCTTTCATTGTTACTAATGCTCTTCTTTGCCTGATGACAGGGCAACGTTTGTTGCAGGTCTCTTTCTATCATCTGGGGCCCTTTGGATTTGGCACCTTCCTGGGGTGTCCTCCTTGAATCTGTAATGACCCTTGAGAGTTCTCAGTTGTGACACATCATGAGACGTATTTGAGCAGAACAATTACATCATGTTTGTTACATAATAAAATCAATGCCAATATCAGTATTAAACACAGTAAATAAAATGAAAAGTTTTGTTAAATTCTATTCTGAAGACTTTGAGCTCATGAGTTACCTCTATGTCCATATGCCAAAATTTAGAATTAATCAGCAATGTGTATACAACGTATAGATCATAAATGTACCCCCTGAACCCTTTGAGGATAAGAGGTCATTGGGGAATCAGCGCGGTAGGGGAACAGAAAGTTATTGAAATAGGGTTAGCAGATATATGAAGATCACCTATACTCTAGAACCTCATGTATTCCAGCAGGTAATAGAAGATAAAAGGGTATATATTAAGCAGTACGAAGTGTATGCTATAAGCCCATTAGAGACTTTGTACACCTTATTATAATAGTACAGGAGAAGAAATAGTGCAGTCTAAGAGTCTTTTACTTCTGGTTGTTGCTTCTGACTGGAAGATAGGAGAGGACGTGGGTACAAGAAGTGAATAGAGGGATCTAGGAGTAGATGGCAAAATAGAAGCTAAATTCCTTTTTTTTTTTTTTTAATCTTGCCTGGTCTCTCAACACAGCTGCAGTGTGGAGGGATGCAGGAAATGGCTCTGGCTCCTCTCAGACCTGGGTCCTCACAACACAGCTCCAGGGTGGGGTTGGGGCTGGCCGGTGGGCCTCATTCCTCCATGGTGAGGATGGCGCCTGGGTTCGTACCTGATTCCTCACTGCATGGCTCTGGGGTGGAGCTGGCTGGTGGGCAAGCCTCAGTCTTCTGCTGCCGGGAACAGAATGGCACCTGGGGTAGCTGAGTCGTCTATGCCACTCAGGGTGGAGCGGGCTGGTGGGCAGGCCTTGGTCTCTGCTGCCACCAGGAACGGGTTTTGTATCCATTCTTTTGCTGAACAGTTAAGTCAGTTATAGTTTTGACACTAATGAATGAAGGTGCTATGAACATTTTTGAACCATATACTTACTCATCTGTTGTGAGAACACTTAAAGTCTACTTTCTTAAAAGTATGATTTGCATAAAAATTATTAGCTATAATTACTATGATGTACAAAAATTATCTCTGAACTTACTCCATCTGACACTTTATATCCTTTAATCAACAATGATATCAACTATTATAAGCTCATCTCACTCTGCAGAAACAGATTTCTACTATATGCTTCCATGATTTCGACGTGTATGGATTTCATATATATGTGAAATCATGTGATACTCATCATGGCGTCTTACCCTCACATAATGTAATGTCCCCAAGGTTTATCGATGTTGTCACAAGCCACTCTTCCTTTTCAAGCTGAAAAAAATTCTATTTTGTATGTATCCCAAAATTTCTTCATCCTTTGATCCATGAATGGACCCTTAGGTTCATTGAGTATCCCAATGAACATAGGAATGTAGCTATCTTTTTGATATACTTACTTAAATTTTTTGGTTATATATTGAGAAGTGGGATTGCTGGGATCATACAGTAAAATTTTATTTTTATTTTTTAAGTAAATTCCCTGTCATTTTCTGTAATAACTTCACTACATTCCTACCAACATTATGTAAGGATTCCTCATGGATATGGTTATCCATGCTAACACTTGTCATCTTTGTTCTTTTTTGATGATAAACATTAGAAAGGGTGATATTTCACTGTGGTTTTTGTACTTCCCCGATGATTACATATGTTAAGCAGTCTTTCAGATACTAGTTGATCATTTGTGTGTTTTTTTTAAAAGAAATATGTATTTATGTATTTGGCCCATTTAAAAATTGGGTTGTTTTACCATTCTGTTGTAAAAGTTCTTCATATATTTTGCATATTAACCACTAAGTAAATGTGTTGTTTGCAAATATGTTTTCCAAAGGTGTAGATTGTCTTTTCATTCTGCTATTTCTTTTGTTGCAAAGAACCTGCTTAGTTTGATGTAATCCCATTTGTCTATGTTTGTTTTTAATGCTTGTGATTTTGGGATCAAAGTCAAAAATAATTATTGCCTTGATTAATTTTGGGTAGATTTTATTCTGTGTTTTCTAGTAGCAGTTTTACAGTTTCTTGTTTCATTTCTAAGTCTTTAATCCATTTTTAAGGTTTTTTAAAATTATTTTTTATTGGGTGAGATAAAGGTCTAATTTCATTATTCTATCTGTGGACATCCAATTTCTGAAATGTCATTTATTGAAGAGTTCTTTCTTCATTGGGTGTTCTTGGTATTTTGTGTTGAAAATCAATTGACTAATGTGCATTTATTTCTGGGCTGTTTATTTTATTCTACTGAGTTATGTGTTTATGACAGCACCATGCTGGTTTGATTACTATAGCTTTATAATATATTTTGAATTCAGGTAGCATTATGCCACTATGTTTTTTTTTTTTGCCAAAGATTAACCTGGCACTGTGGACATTCCTATACATACCTTGTTGAAGACTATGCTTTCATATGTTTTGGATATGTACTAGCCTGTTTTCCCAATGCTGGAACTAAATACCCAACACTCCCAAATGAAACAAGAAGAGGTCTAAATTTGGCTCATGGTTTTAGAGTTTTTAGGTTGGCTGGCTCCAAAATAGGAGCATCATGGCAGAAGGATGTGGTAAACCAAAGCTTCTCATTTCATGGTGGGTAGGAAGTACAGCACTGGGGAAGAGAGCCAGTAAGAGACATTCCCTGAGTAACCCACATCCTCCACCTTGGACCCACATCCTAATAGCATATTTAGCTATGAACATCAGTGGATTAATATACTGAGAAGTATAGCACCCTTAAGATCCAATTGCCTCTCCTAGAATCTCTTAATTCAGTCAAATTGATGATTAAGAATCGCTGGCAAAATGCCGGACGTGGTGGCTCACGCCTGTAATCCCAGCACTCGGGAGGCAGGGACAGGAGGATTGCTGAGTTCGCGGTGGCTTGCCTGGGCACCATAGTGAGCTCAGGGCCAGCCTGAACTACAAAGTGAGACCCTGTCTCAAAAAAAAAAAAAAAAAAAAAAAAAAAAAAGAATCGCTGGCATAGGGCCAGGAAAGTGGCCCCTAGCATTTGGGTGGATGTGATAGGAAAATTTAAATTTGAGGCCAACCTGTTTATATACTGAGTTCAAGGCTAACTTGGACTACATAACAAGACCCTGTCTTACATGCTCCCAGCCAGATTAAATGGCACAGAAATTTTTGGGTTCTAGTATAAATGTGTTCTTAACTGAGCCAAATAGTCACCAAATGTTTTACAAAATGACTTTGCATTTATATTCTTTCCCAATAATAAAAGAAGTTTTGAGTTGCTGCTCAATTTTTGGTATGGGCAGTCTTACTTTTAGCCACTCTACCAGCTTTTACTTCATTTTGGGCAAGCACGCCTAACCAAACAGGGATATTTACTAAGAGTACTAACAAAGCAATGAAGAGTTTGGTGGGAAAACTTGAGAGCTCAAGAGTGAAAAGAAAAATTTGAAGTAAAATAGTATGGGGATGAAACTACATGATGAACAGGAGCGATCAGATACTTTCATTCTTATACTTGTTTTAAATATCAAGGTTAAGAGTACTTAAAAGTATGGGCAGAAACAAGAGACTTCAGACATGTGGTTCACTTAATTGTTTGTAGTCTGCTACGTAGTTAACTTTAACTTTGCAAAATATTGTCTGTATGGTGGAAGAATGAGCCATTTAGCTCAATAGTTTTTTCTTGTTCTCATTGTTATTTAATCTTTAAATGTTGGTCATACCCAATTGAGTATTTAGACCTTCTTACAGAATATATTTCATACACAAGAATATCTTAGTTAATCGTCCTTGTCATACTTTACACTTGATCCAGACTCACCTATAGATAGAATATTCTGACTTTTCTTCTCTCAAAGATGAAAAGGAGGTATTTTTCCAAATAATAAGATAGTGTCTTCCAAAAAGAGAATATTAAATTTATTGCTATCATAGTTCATTTTATTTCTCATAAATATGATGGAGCCAATAATATTTAGATCTTGGCTATAAAAAAAAACTTGCCTCTGTGGTTATATTTTATAATTTAAAATGTTAAATTCTGCATTTTAAAACTTGCCACCTGAAGTTTTCTTTTAAATCAACATTTTATTTGGGGACAATATTAAATTTACAAAAAGGATATGAAAATAAAATGGAGATTTTATAATTTTCCCACCTAGAATATCCTTTGGCTTACAAACTCTATAACTATATTATATTTGTTAAAAGTAGGAAATGAACAGTAATATATTAACTAAGCCATTTGATTCAATTTAGTAAATTATTTGTAGAATGTCCCTTAAGTTGGATTTTATGATGTTTTTCATACTAGACTAACATTGTGTTTTGGGGGGACAAATATTTATCAGGTGAAATGTTACCCTTAATCACCTGGATAAGGTAGAATTGCCTGGTTTTCCCATTGCAAGGTTGCTGTTTTCCCCTTTATACTGTACTGTTTGTAAATGAGTCACAAGTTCAGTCCATACTGAAATAATCTGTGGTAGAAGATAAAGGGAAGATGATTATACTTTATATCTTGGGCATGGAGTATCAAATGAATTATTTAGAATCTTTCTGTAAGAAAGGTTCCTATCTTCTCTCTGTTGATTTCATATTAAGTAATATATTTGTATTAGTATGTGCTCATGGATTTTTATTTTTATTTTTTTTACTTTGGATTACAGTGCAATAATACACTTCTGTTTTTCAAAGTCTTCCAACTTTGGCTATTGATTACTCTTTTAGGTTGATTTCAGTGTGTTTGATATTCATACATCGTATTCATTGATTTTTTTTCCTTTTTAGTACTTCATATTATGACATAAAAATGCCGTAGATTCATCTTATATCTTACTTCTACTAGTCCTAGAATCAGTTGGTTCTTTGAGACATAGTCCTTTCTTTTAGAAACTATAGTTATAAACCAAGATCTGGGTGTTGAATGTTCTTATTGCAAATAGTGTAATTTCTTCTAGATCCTCTCTGTAAACAAATGTAGGAGATACAGGTGTGTATGCCATATATAACATTATCTACCTATCTATTTGTGTCTGTCTATCTATCAATATTAACACAAGTTCATACTGAGGCCTTTCACTCTTACTTAGTACCATGGTGTTTATTATAGACTTCACTTTTGCTTACTTGTAATTTCCCTCATAGTGAGAAACCTAAATCTATTTATCAATCATTGATCCACTTATTTTTCAACCTTAGTAAATATGTCAAGTATATTCTTTTAAAAAACAAATTTATTGTTTTACTTCACTGGTCATTCAAGAGATGCAAATGAAAACAACACTGAGATTTCATCTCACTCCACGAAGAATGGCCGCAATCACAAAATCAACCAATAATAAATGCTGGCGTGGCTGTGGGGAGAAAGGAGCCCTTCTCTACTGTTGGTGGGATTGCAGACTTGTGCAACCATTGTGGAGATCCGTGTGGAGATTTCTCAGAAAACTAGGACTAGGGGTCCCATTTGATCCGGCTATCTCCCTGCTAGGAATATACCCAAAAGAATTTTAAAAATCACATTGGAAAGACAGGTGTACACCCTTGTTCATAGCAGCTCAGTTCGTGATAGCTCAATCTTGGAAACAACCCAAATGCCCATCAACTGGAGACTGGATAAAGAAGATGTGGTCTTTTTTATAAGATGGAGTATTACTCTGCCATAAAGAATGACAAGATCGATCCATTTAAGTGCAAATGGAGACACCTGGAAGATATACTAATAAGTGAAATCAATAGATCACAGATAGACAAATTCCAGATCTTCTCTTTGGCATGAACACCTGTAGATGTAAATGAGCTCTAGAAAGTATGACAGCTTTTATAGAGTGGGAAATTTCCATAGGAAACTTGGTGTGTGAATGTGATGAGGGGAAGGAATAAATATGATAAAGAAAGAAAATAAAAGCATATGTATAAAGGGGGTGAGGAGGTGTGGGTGGGTAGGGATATGGGTAAAAATGAGAATTAACTTGTGTCATATACTGGTACAAATTCCCCAATGTTATACGTGATTTTGAGATGTATATAAATTGTACCATTAAAGGATTGAATTAAAAAAAAACAAATTTATCAACCTGAATATTCTGTATGTGCAGTTCTTTCTGTCTTTAGTATTACAGTTTTCAGTCAAATACACTATTTTGCTAAGTTACTTAGCTAGGCTCATTTTTCTCCTTACCACTTGCACTGTTGTGTCATACATATCTAGCACAAATTCAGTGTGTCAATCAACTTTTATATAGGAAGGCTTATTTTTCTGTCTGTTGCTATTGTTTTGTTTAGTACTGTATTACAAATTGCTACTGTACATAGATATCTTTGATAGTTAAAAAGATTTAGTAGTTAAAGCACAATTTTCTTATATAGAGTACCTGAATTTGGTACTCATTATAGTTTAAAATTCTAGACGTTATAGTTTAAAATTCTCAAAAAACATTTAAATTACAAAATGAAATATTTTTTCCCTCTGCAGGACAGAATAATTTACAATATTTTTGCATAAAATGCAGAAAAAAATGCCAATATGAAAATCAAAAGATGCAGTGGACTATATCCACCTTGTATGAGATATTACATTTGTAATGTTTCTTTTGGTAGACACAAGTACTGGGGGACTTGGCGTATCATTGATAGATGAGCAAACTAACTTATCAAATGGCTGGATTAATTTTAATTTTTTAAAAAACAGAATTTATTAATTCTAATTTTTTTTTTTTTTTTTTTTTTTTGCTTTTTGAGACAGGGTCTCGCTTTGTAGTTCAGGCTGGCCCTGAGCTCACTATGGTGCCCAGGCAAGCCACCGCGAACTCAGCAATCCTCCTGTCTCTGCCTCCCGAGTGCTGGGATTACAGGCGTGAGCCACCACGTCCGGCATTGTGGGATGCAGTGTTGATTGTTGGTGGGCATGTC
>PVIC010050090.1:0-12936 GCA_004025085.1 Thryonomys swinderianus | reverse complement strand
GTGAGCCACCACGCCCAGCATTATATGTGGTAACCGGGGATCGAACTCAGGTCCTTATGCTTGCGAGGCAGGTGCCGGAACTACTGAGCTAACCCTCCGGCCCAATAGTTATTATTTTGATCTTATGGGAAAACAAACTGGCAAAATCTCCCAAACAAACAGCACAAAAAATTAAAGATTACTGAGAAATGTTAAGTGATTTGACCAATGAAAATGTTAATTTGCATTAAATGTTAGAATTTGAACTTGTTTTTGCCTGGGCCTAAATTTTATTCACCACATTTTCATATTTCTTTCATAAAAACATGTCATAAGATTTGAAATATTTCCCAAGGGCTGGAGATTTAGCTCAGTGGTTCCAGCGCCTGCCTCGCAAACGCAAGGTTCTGAGTTGGATCCCAGTAACCACATATAATGCTGGGCATGGTGGCTCACACCCACCAGCAATCAATACTACATACCACAGTGCTGGGTGTGGTGGCTCACATCTGTCATCCCAGCACTTAGAAGGCAGAGACAGGAGGATTGCTGAGTTGGAGGCTTGCCTGGGCTACATAGTGAGCTCAGGGCCAGACTGAACTACAAAGTGGGAAAACAAAAAAACAACTTTTGTGTAATAGAACTTTGCTTAAATATACCAAATTAGTCAAATTCTTTTAAAAAATCTTACATTTATTATTGGTTTTGTGCCAAGGTTATTTTTCATATGACCCTAAATATGATGGGGTTTCTCCAGAAACATTGCTTCTTATTAACACCTGTTGATTTTTAAAAAGAGTTGGAAGGAATAAAATCCGGTAAGAAAAAAAATTCTGAAAGAAATTAATCCTAAACAAAGAAATCTAGAAATACACTTGATCTTAGCCAAAAGGCCGAGAAGCGATTAAGAAATCTAGAAATAAATCTTGAAGAGAGGAATTTTCCTCTAGATCAGCTTTTTTCTCTCTGATATATTTGATTCTGAAAGAAGCATAAATATAAAAATCCTAAGATGTGATTTAAAATGATAAAGATTCCTTCTAACCAAGGGGTGGTTGCTTAGAATGGGAGGGAATTTTATTGCATAATAACTATTTAACTTTACTTTTTACAGATATTGTAATTGTCATGTCATCTGATGCTTACAATAAGCCACAGAACATTAGCTACAGCTTCCAGCTCACAGCACCACTTCCAGGCTCTTCCTTGCCTGTCTTGTTTGCGCCGTCTTGTAAAAGCTGGCTGTGGAGCCCTTGAGTGCCTTTGCAGATGGGCCACTGGGGAGTGTCTCGCAACAAGCACCTCGAACAAAGGATAAACTAACAAGAACTGAGAGACTCACTAACCAGAACAATCTCTGTGATTTCTCAATTAGGAGCAAATCCTTGGTGAGGACACGGACTCCTTTGGCTCTTGGGACCCTCTCTCTGCCATCTGTCATGAGCAGTGGTCTTCTATTTTTATTGCTTGTCTTTCCTCAAATCAGGTGGTAGGTGTTTTATCCTGTCTTCTCCTTTTGAGACCACTTTCTTGTTTTTCGCTTATCTAAAGCCCCAATTTGATAGAATGCTTTGCTTATTGATCTACATTTTGTTGTTTCTTATATGTTAATAACCTTATAGCCCAAGTAGAATTGGAAGAATTTACTTTGTGATGATGAATGTATTTGTATAACTACTTGCTATAGAAACTTTCACCTAATTTGTGAATTACATGGATCAAATTGAAGCTGAGAGTCTGTTTTGACCCTAGAGGAATTTCAAATCTCCTCTCATGAGCAGTGTTGTCTTTCTTATTGAAATAATCCAGGAGCTGATAAGGAGGAGTAGTTTTTGTCTTACCCAACATAAAATCATTTTTCTTACTATTGTTTACCTTTAAAACTTTATATTCAATCATATAACTTTTCTCTTTGTTGAATACTAGTAATTCTCTTTGCTGATGTTAACTATTCATACATATCTCTTCTTCTTAGTTAAAATAAGTGTCCTTGAGAGAAAGGTTCAATCTTCCAAAATGCTTAAATGTGCATATAACTGCATAAATACTTTGTATATACCATGCTGGGGTAAATATAGTTTTTATACTCTGCATTCACTTCTACTTCCCTTAAGCCCCAACCAGTCCATAGAAATGGGGCAGGAAGGCTCCAAGCTATATTTTTTAGACTCCTTTTTAGCATGGGTGATGATGGGATGTATTTTGAGTGGAGCTATGTATATGCATGGGATGAGAAGGGAGGCTCAGGATAGATTTCTATGGAGATGTTAGCTGAAAAGCTGACTTCTAAAGATGGGCATAGTTTCAACATTCAGATGTCACCTTTCACTCTCTGGCAGCCAATTCGTAGATGTGGGGCTAGGGGCCGTCTTCAATAACCTCTTGGTCACAGCTGAAGGTGTGTGACTTTGAAGCAAAAGAAGCCATCAGTGGCAGCACCCTGTGTTTAACTTCTCCAGCCCTTTCAATGCTTTTGAACTTATATCTTTCCTTGTTGAATCTCCTTCATACTGAAATACTATTTTCTGTTTCTTGCATTTATTCTGATAGATACACAGTTGCTCACACCATTTGTTGATGTAGCAAAAGCATTTTATGGGGACAAAGTTTCACATTATAGTTCTGTTTGCATTTATGTTCCTAACTTCTACGAACTATCAAAGCTTTAAAAAGGCTGAGGACTCAACTCCACAGTGTTCCTTTAATCACTTTGATTGACCCAGTAATTCCTTGGATTGTTAAAACAAGCATAAACATATTTAATTTGTCAGGTGCAGAGAATTACAGCAACTGAGGTAGAGTTTTGATTGTGGACTGTGGAATTTTGAGTTAAAAATTGGAATATTTATTGGTAGGTGAACCTTTTAAAGAAGATATTAAATTGTCTACTGAACATCCTGGTTTAACAATTCATTTATTTAAATCCACTAAATCTCCCATGAGAGCTTTCAATCTTTTGGCACAAATCCACGTTCTGAGGTGGAATATTGGGGGCTATTTACTATTCTGAATGTGATTTTGGTGAATTTCTATCTTTTACAAATAGCTGGGTTATCATGAGAAGAGCTCGAAACATATCCTGAGATGATTAATGAGACATGAAGTACATATCCTTTTCTGAACCACGCTCCTGATTGTATAGGGAGTATACCATCCCATTTGTCTTGACTCTGTTATATTGTGCTATTCACTGCTGTGGCTTGAGTTATTGGTCATTTGGATCTGGGGGTAACTGAATCTCTTTTTTTTAAGTTTTCTGTGGTTCTTTCTCAGGCACATCTTCCCTACTGGTCTGTAAACAAGAAGTGCACCCCTTATCTTAGCAATCTTGGTTTTTCTGAGTGTGATGGTGGCCACTAATATTAAGGTTCTTTACTGTTTACAAACATTTTTTCACAAACCTTAATTATTTGAGCCTTTCAAAACCTTGTGTTGCAAGTAGGCAAGCAAGTATGATATCCTCATTTTACAGACAAGAGAAATATCTAAGAAGACAGTCATTATGAGGGATAATATGGAAGTTCTTCAAAATATGAAAATAGAATTACCGTGTACTTCTGAGTATATATGCAGATGCACATATTTTAAAATGATAAAATCAAATTGGATTTTCAAAAATGATTTCTGCATTGTTAACTGTTTTATTTAAAAATATTTATCAGAGGGCCGGAGGGTTAGCTCAGTGGTTCCGGCGCCTGCCTCGCAAGTGCAAGGTCCTGAGTTCGATCCCCGGTAACCACATATAATGCTGGGTGTGGAGACACGCCCACCAACAATCAACGCCGCATACCACAATGCCGGACGTGGTGGCTCACACCTGTCATCCCAGCACTCGGGAGGCAGAGACAGGAGGATTGCTGAGTTTGCAGCGGCTTGCCTGGGCACCATAGTGAGCTCAGGGCCAGCCTGAACTACAAAGTGAGACCCTGTCTCAAAAAGCAAAAAAAAAAAAAAAAAAAAAAAAAAAATTTATCAGAAAAGGGAAGGATTGTATCCAAAAATTAAAGTTCAATAGTATCAAATGCCCAAGCATTGAGCCAGTCTGTGGCAATCAGTTACCTGGTAAACAGATCTCTATGCAATGGGTCTTTCATGATCTATCTACTTTTACAAGTTAACATGAGGAGATAAAGATAAAAATGACACTTTACAGGAAAATTTGTGATCTTTTGCCAATTTTGCAATCTAGATTTTGATCCCAAGGCAGAGACTATCTCAGTCTGGTTGCCTGGACTATTCTGACTTCCTAGCTGGGAATTATTCAAGAGCAAAGAGACTGTGTCTTACTCATTTGTAAACCACATGCAAAGTGCTGAGAATATAGTCAGATGTCCACTAAACTGTGCTACTTATTTTATCCCAAAATTATTTTGAGCTAATTCATTATTTTTTGGGGTGGTGGTAGAATTGAACCCTGGGTCTCATGAATGCTAACCACCCACTGGACACTGAGGTACAGCCCAAGGTATAATTCACTGTCTTTTGAGATATTGCACTGAAGGCTTAACCTTGAATGCTAGCGTGTGTTTCTAGCCCTTCATTTGGAATTCCCTCCTAGTATAAAAGCAATCGGTTTTGCTGCCTGGCTCAATGGCTCTTTATAAAAGCCGGCTGTTCATCACGTCTGCTCCCATTGTCCTCCCTCGTTATACATTTACTTCACTCATACTCTATTTTCCTTTTGTTAGCTGCTCTTGGTAAATCACCAAGTACAGGCAGATCATGAGTGGAACATTTTCCTCTTCTGTTGAAGACACATGCTCTTTAATCAGAACATTTTAAAAGGCAAACTGAGGGGGGAACTGATGGAGTGGAAGTCATTCTCCAGAACTCTGGGAAGACCTGTGGCCATGGCAAAGACTTGACTTACCTTCCGACCCGACCTGTGTCTGTACCATCAGGTGCATAAGTCAGGATGCGATGACACTAGCTATTCCACTAGCTATTCTGGAATGGAGGCAACTAGTTGATAATCCTGTGGGAAATTTCGGGGAGCAAGGGGCTCTGAAGCTGGCTCTCTCATGCTTCCTGTTGGTCCAATTGCATATATCTTTCTTTTCAAAGAAAGAAATGCCTTGCATTTTTGAAGACTTCAGAATAGATATTTTTTGGTATCTAAATTCTGAGTAGTTTATAAAAAAATGATCTCCTACTGCTCACATCCTCCTAAATTCTAAGAGGAGCTGACTTGGCACTACATCTGGAATCTGGTTGTTTCTCCTTTTTCTCAGAAATTCCCAGAAGATCTTTCTTAAGAAATAACAGGCTTATGTTGTGCCCACTCCTTGTTACTAATGCTCAGCGAGAGAGTTGGCAATGGTATAGTAAGAACTATTAGCTGCAGCATTTGGGGCATGAATGGTTTGAAGATGTTGTGAATGCAATATTTGAAAATAGGACTGAGTGGAAAAGCCAAATTCAAATTGATAAGAAAACTGTACATGTGCTTCACTTAACTTTAGATGGATTTTTGACTACTTGTGTTATATGCAAATTTGTACAACAATGCTTGAAATTGGATTTCCATTTCACTTAATTAGATTAATGCATGATCTGCATAATAATCAACAGTTAGTAGTTTTGCTACTACGGGACTTCAGAATTTCAAAATGATTGCTAGTTTTGCAGATTGATCTGCCCCAGGAGAACGAGGTCAATTAATTGTGGTTTGGATGTAGTTACAATTGGTTTTACTTATATTTGTATGGTCCAACTAAAAACCTCAATTTGTTTTAACTCAGATAGGTGGAAATAGAAACAGAATTGTGTATAAAAAGTCCTGAAAAAGTAATTAAGGATTTTTTTAAAATTAAAGGCTGAGCTCTAACAAAAATATGTTCAAGTACTATCTTTTTCTTGAGTTTTAAAGAAGATGGGAAATGAATCCTTACTGATGTTTTCTCTCCAACGTGAATAATAGGAATTTGAAATACATTATAATTACAATTAGAGTGTTTTCTCTCCAGGTTTTAGATATCTACAGTATGTGGTCTGTGAAGAGAACAGCTTTCCATAATTACAAAAGACAAGGAAGATTGGTTTCAGAAAAGCCAATGGTGGAACAGATGATTACACATAAAATTCTGGGCAAGAAGACAATGACAATACTGAGAGAGCGCACACTAGAGCTCAAGAGAGCGATACTAAGAACTCATTCAGAAATCAGGAAACCCCACTAGCCACTGATAGAAGCAGACAGTGGCTTTGTAGTGTTCGATTAAGCACAAGGCTGGCAGATGCTCCTTCTTGTCCCCGTTGGGAAAGTTTTCATTTGTAGCTGGGGTGATGAGTTTGAATAAGGTTTTTCTAAGTACTGCTTTCTACCAGGGAACTGAGTTCCACCATGGGCTGTAGGAGTTTCAGACCACACTGCTAGTTCTTGATGGACGGTTCCAACTCTGACTTAAAGGCAACATGTGTGGGAATGGAAAAAACTCAAGGCATAGAGATAACAACTCCATGTCTACCTTTGCCATTTTTTTTGTTTTGTTTTTGTTTTTGTTTTTTTGTTTTTTGAGACAGGGTCTCGCCTTGTAGTTCAGGCTGGCTCTGCACTCACTATGTAGTCCAGGCAAGCCTCGAACTCAGCAATCCTCCTGTCTCTGCCTCCCAAGTGCTGGGATTACAGGCGTGAGACACCACGCCCAGCCTGCCATTTTTTTTAAATCTCATTTGTTATGTATGATCTATGTAACTTGAAGTTTTTCATTTAATAATGGAGTATAAGTACACTCTTGAAAAATCTGTGAATGGAAGAAATTTCCTTGAATTTTATAGTCTGTAGTAATATATCTGGAAATTTCCAGAAGATTCTATACAAATCAAACTTTATTGTTAAGGATGAAGTGTTTAAAATGGGTTATGAGTTATGCTAGTGATGGTATATATGCTTGCATTCAATGGGAGAAAGAGGTAGATGTAATCTATCGGGAAGATGTTCCTGATTACACGGGCATGAGGTCATCCACCTTTGCTAAGATCTAAAGAGTTAGCCGAAGATCCATAGCACTATGTATATAGAGGAGGAATGTTTTCATGGACTTTTGCAGGCTGAGGAGAGAGTGGAAAGAAGTACAAGGAGCCTCATGTGTATCAGAGATTTCCAACTTGGGTGCTTGAAATGATGGGGACAGGAAGAAAAGCAGGCTTAGGAAGAAAGATGGGCCATATATATATATATAAAGACACATGGCTTCAGAGGTACTGTGAGATACACAGTCAAGTGTGGCAATAGCTTCTCAGTCTAGCCATGTACCTCGTGTCTATACTAGCTATCTATACTTGATGGGTAAGTTCAGATTGGGTTTCATTAGCTCTGTTTGGATGAGGTCACCAATGGGAAGAAATGGATGTTGGATTATGATGTGTGATGAGATACTTGTATCAGAGTTGCTTTTAAACTGAGGCAGGTAGAGAATGAAGAGAAAAATGTACTAGGAAATAAATTTGGCTGTAGTCATGATGAGAAGCAATTAATTTCATGTTTTCATTTTGGGGAGTCAGCACATTTTGCGCTTTCTTCTTCTAATAGCATTTTGCTCCATGATACTATGGAGTGGGTCATTGCATCACCTTCTCCAGAACTTGGCTGGAGTGTTGTCACCTTTTTAATGAAGCCTTCAGTAACCTCATTTAAAGCCATAATCCTCCCCCAAGTTTAGCATGCACTTTCGCCCTTCCTGCATCATTTTGTAGCATGTTGTAAGTTTAGTGCCGTGATTTGTTTAATGTCAGTATCCATTCATTGGAATTGTAAGCTTCCTGTTGAAGGAGATTTTTGTCCACTTTGTACTTTTAGTATCTCTGGATTGCCTAGTACAAGGTGGAAGCTGTGAAACTGCTTGTTGAGAGAATGAGTAGGTTAGGGGTGCAAAATACACAAGTCTCATGAGAGCACTCCCTTTGAGAATGCAGGAGGACCCGCTTTTGTTGAGAGTGGGAGAAAAGATTGTGCCCTAAAATTTGATAGCAGGGAATTTGAAGCCATGTTTTGTGACTGGAAAACATATAAAGAGGATGAATGATGAAACAATTTGTCTTCCAGAGATGATAATTTAGAATAGTAATGGGGCTGCTGATAAGTTAGTCAAGAAGATTAAGAATGCGCTTGCAGTGTTCGTGCGGTGGAGACTGATGAGAAGAGGCCAGAGGATGGCGGTGTGTCTGAGACCGGCCAGCCGCACTCCGTTCTCCCAGGCACAGGGCTCTGTTGGGCTGTGGCTGATAGGTGTCAATCCAGGCTTCAAGCAGCACCATAAAGAAGTCTCTTTAATTTAGAGAAATTAAGAATTAGACCAGAAAAACTACTTGAGTTAAGAAAGTGAAGAAAATAGTTTAAATTGAGAATGTTGGATATTAAATGGCTTTTGGTTTTAGAAAATAATGTTTAATTACTATGAAATTTTAAAAATAATTCAAAGATATGTAGAAACATATGGAAAATTAAATGAACATATATTTTTAATTGCAGAATTTTAAAAGGATACAAAGTAGTTGTGGGGAAGACCTTGGATCCTCAGAAGGCTCACTTGGCTCATGGACTTTCTTGAAGTCTACTTGCCCCTTGGGCAGTCTCCTGGGCTCAGCTTGAAGGGGTTTTGAAGGAAAGGAATTTCCAAGATGTCTTAGTGACTTTTCTCCTCACTGAGAAAAAATACCCAACAACCAAGTTAAAGAAGGAAAGGTTTATTATAGCTCGTAGGTTGTAGAGGTTTCAATGGATAATTGGATGGCTCCAGAGCAGGGAGACATGGCAGAGGGGCATCAGAGAGGAGCAAAAGTTCATGGCAGGGAGAACTGCAAAGCACCAAAGCAACAACAGGAGCTCTCTTTTTGTACCTTATATTCTATCCAGTCTACAAGCCCTTAGGTGGGTAGCACATGCACTTGGGAAGGCCTTCTCATTATCCACACCCAGGACTATGCCAGAGCAATCAGTGAACTAATTTAGTAATATACACCCTTAATCCAAGCAACACCTTAATCCCAGCATCACACACTCTAGATCCAGTCCTCTGAAAAGCCCCACCTATGACAGACAGAATGAGCCTTTGGGGGGACATCTAGACCTACGCCATATCATTAGGTTATGAGGAAGACCTACAATTGTGAAGTCCAAGAGACAGATCCTCATTTCATATTATTTATTTATTTATTTTTGAGACAAGATCTCATTTTGAGGCTAACATAAGCCTAGGTCTTGAAGTTTGCCAGTAAAGCATAATGCTGGTTTCCACAAACACATCCCTTAATTTTCTACTGTCAATTTTTACTTTAGCATAATATTAGCCAGCAGTACATCTCAGTACCTTTGCCTGAGGGATACAGGAAACAGAGCACAGATTTTAACTAGCATAGGAATTGTACGCAGGAACAAAGCAGAAGTTCCAAATGGAATGTTGCAATTTCAAAACAGAGAGCTGTGTAGTATAATCTTTGGATTTAAGAAAGATTTACATGGGCCTCATATATGATAAAGAAACTGGTACTCCTGTCAACATTGCACAATGTTGGAGATATAATGTTGATGTTTATTCTAATTGTAAAATACATATTAATACTTAAACACTTTATGTTCCTGTTAACTGTACATTATATAATAAGAAGCTCTTGACACAATAGCAGGCCTAGCTAGAAGACAAGAATGTCCTGCAAAGAGGCTAGAAAAGCTAAACACGTGTATTATCAGTGTAAGTGATACATGTGTGTGGAATATGCTGTTTTGACATGTAAGAACTGCCTTAAGTTTGATAATTGAAATAATTTTTTGTAGAATATTATTTTCATTGTAGTTCATATAATAATTTATTTCTGCTATTCTTTTCTAGAGTTTTTACACACCAAAGACCAGTCAATGTTGAGAATTTTGATGCTTTTTAAAAATAATAAATATAAAAATTCAAAACTTTGATTTTCTTCCTTAGTATTCATTGTTTATTGTAATAAATCTCATAAAATTAAAATTGATAATTCATCAATGTAAATATTCTAAAGAATAAAAGTGGGTGTGACACATCCATGTTTGGGCCCTTTATGACAAAATTTGTATTATGCTCTGTAGTTAATTAGAGGAATCTTTGTACTGTTTTCCCCGTTTCCTCTTCTTAGGGTTTAAAACTGATTTGACATTTTCTTCTAGTGCCATTTAGGGTTCTTTAATTATGAGCAAAAATATCAATATTGGCTAGTTTATGACAAAAAGGAATTTCTTGGAAGGTGGTGTTAACACAGCAGATCAAGGAAAAGCCAATCAGGCTTGGAACAGACAAGAACCAAGCAGATCCAGGTGGCCTTGGTGGCAAAAATGTCCGTCCATTTTGTTCAGGCTGAGGTCTCAAATTAATTTTCTCTAAGTACGTTCAGTTTTTCTTTCACAGGATTCATGATTCACCTTCTAGGAAAGGAATGTGTTTGGTATAGCTTGGCTAAAGGGAAGACAAAGACTTCCTTTTTACATTTTGGTTTTTAAAATTTGTTTGTTGGTTTTTTGAAGTAGGATCTTGCTATGTAGCTCAGACTGACCTTGAGTTCACTGTGTAACCCAGGTGTCTTCAAACTTGGAGCGATTTTCCTGCTTCAGTCTCTCAAGTGCTAGGATTATAGGTTTACACCACTATGCCTGGCCAAGGCTTCTAGTAAACACTTGAACACATATATACCAATAAGGAGGAGAAAATCCTCCCCAAAGAAACTGAAGTATTTGAAACAGATGACAGATAGTGAAAATTAGCCTATATCTGAAAGAACTTGCACTGAAAGATTTTGATTATGTTTATGAAGTCCTTGGTTGTAGAAACCACAGCTATGTTGGCATCACTTAACTATTAAGGTCATGGTCAAGGCATGTAAAACTAGGGAAGAAAGCTAGCTCTTTCACATAATGCCATATGTCTGTGTGTATGAATGTAAAATATTTTATTCTTTTATTGTTACCAAATTATATACATTGGAATTAAAATAATTCATTTTAAATAAAACTTTATTGAGCAGTGCATATAGAAATAGAAATAAGTATTCAAACACAAATGGTTGAAAAGAATCCATAAGCAATATCATTCATGTTTATTTCTGAAATGGTGTTCATCTTGACCAACGTTCTAAGCATGTACGCAGAATATGAAGTTGGAAGATGCCACAGTGATTTATTCTAATGTACTGTGTATAAACTGGCTTTATGCAGAGCACTGTATATATACTGGCTATTCTGAAAATTTAATATCAATGATAGCACAGAGGATGCTGTCTTAAATATACTTCTCTCTTGGGGTTGAATATGTTACCTATTCTCTGTTCCTTAATAGTTGTATGATATCCCTGAGCATTATTTGTCTTAACCTATAAATGGAAACAGCAACAGTAATATTACCAGTTTATAATAGCAGTAGTACAAAATAATACTGCTACCTGGTGTTTCTCCAAAGGTAAAAGACTTCTCAAGGAAAAAGATGTTTTGTGAATGTAACATGTTGTTATCTATGTGTAAGAAATAATTTAGGTATCACAAGGTTATAGGCTGAACAAAACTGGGACAAAGCACTTCAACAGTTGAATACACATTAGAATTAGGAATAATATTTTATGATTTTTTTTTAGTTTCCTAGCACTGCTGTAATAAATTACCAATAACGTGGTGGGTTAAAATAACAGAAAGTTTTTCCTGTACAGTTCTGGAAGTTAGATGTTCAAGTCCAAGGCATTTAGAAGGGCTATGTTCTCTCTGAATGCCCTAGGGCCGAATCTCCCTTTGTCTCTCTCTCTATGGCATGGTGTCTCCTGGAAATCTTTCATTTTCCTTACCTTGTAGTTGTATCATCCCAGTATTTGTCTCCACTCTGCCTTCGTGTGTGTGTGTGTGTGTGTGTGTGTCTGTTTCCAAACTGTTCTCCCCTTACAAAGACATTTGTTACTAGACTTAAGCTCCAATCTAATTCAATATGACAACATCTTAATTGGATTACATCTGTCAAGATCCTCTTTCAAAATAAGGTTACATTCACAGGTGTCAAGGGATGAGACTTAAGCATATCTTTGTGCAGGACATAATTCAACCAACTACAGATTTATATCAGACTGAAGTGATAAGGAGACAACCTTCTTAGTTGACAAGATGTTATCAATGAATCAGCAATAAACTGAAGTGTCACTTCCTGCTCTTTTTGAATGAAGAAGTAGTATTCCTAAATACTTTGTAAACAACAAAAAAGTGCTATATACCAGGTTTGGAAGTGTAAGACTAAATGGTCAAGAGAGACCATGAACTCTTCATGGTTTTCAAATAATAATTGAACTGATGCAAGTAAACATAAATTTAGGGTTTTAGTGGAAATTGTTAGTATGACAGATGTAGGAGTTTACTTTGTAGAAATAGTGAAATTTTCTTTTCTTTACAGTACTGGGGATTGAATTCAAGACCTTGTGCTTGGCAGGCAGGCAGGCAGGCACAGTGCCATTGAGCTACAACCCCAGCCCAGTAATAGTTAAATTTTATTTTTAACTTTAGTAGTCTGCGTTGCCTAGTTATCTGCTAAGTCACTAGTCTAGATGTTTTTGTACAAGTATCTTGTAGAGTTCTGAACATCTACAATCAGGTGATTCTAAGTAAACGAAATTATCTCTATTAAATGTATGGGCTGTATTCAATGAGGTGAATCTTTAGGAGCAAAAACTAATTTCCAGAGAAGAAAGAATTCTGTCTTAAGACCATAACATACAAATCCTGCCTGCTTTTCCAGCTATTCATATGGCCAACAAATTTTGCACTTGATGTACATATACATAGATAAATATATATTTATAATATATGTATCTTAAGTGCTACACAGTAAAGAAAATAAATGAGTGAAGAGATAGCCTACATAACAGGAAAAAGCTTTTCTTCCCATCATCTTGTTTTTCTAGGATTAATATCCAGAACGTATAAAGCATTCAAAAACTTTACACCAACAGCAATTATTGTGG
>PVIC010050089.1:0-12932 GCA_004025085.1 Thryonomys swinderianus | reverse complement strand
GGCACTGTGGTATGTGGCATTGATTGCTGGTGGGTGTGAGTCACCACACCCAGCATTGTGTGTGGTTACCGGGATCGAACTCAGGACCTTGCGCTTGCTAGGCAGGTGCCAGAACCACTGAGCTAAATCTCCAATCCAGGGGGACCAATTCTTAACCATCATACACAAAAAACAACAAAACACCAACCGCTACACTTAACAATGTCCTTGATGAAGGAACAAAAATTGCTAATTTTCCCCAATCCCTGGAGGCATGACTTTTAACAGTCTGTATGACAAAGAGCAATTCACAAAACACTTGTGCTGTACAAGAGTGACAGTGTTGTCTTGAGAAAAGCACCCATGCCTGAGTCACAAGCTGAGACATTAATTGTACATTTTATTTTGTTTTATTTCATGGAACAACATTTTATATTATTTTATTTTTCTATGAGATGAATCTATCAATTACTAATAGAATAATGGCTTCATCTGCTTGTTCTTGTCAGCCTACTCATTTTTGCCTCGTGAGAGGAAAGAGAAAGATGGAGGGAGGAAGGGGACAGAAAAGAAACCACAATCTATTTCTTACAGTACACACAAATATTAACTCAAAAGAAATTCTCAATTTCCAAAGGAAGGCATAGGAGAATTTTAGTGACCCTGGATTTAGCAAAGATTTTTTACAGCAAACGAAAAGCAAAAGCTATAAAAACAAAAATCAATAAATTAATCAAAATTTTAGACTTTTGCTATTTACAGTGTTAAGAAAGTGACAGCAAAAGCCACAGACTAGCTAAAATATTTTCCAGACATCTACTTGACAAAGGATTGCTATCTAGAATATATAAATAACTCTTGTAGAGATAAGACAAGAAGCCTAGCAAAAAGTAGGCAAATGATTTGTACAGGCATTTCATCAAAAAGATCTACGGAAGCCACATAGTATGAGAGAAGGCATTCAACATAATTAGTCACTAGGGAGAAAATTAAAATCATGATGAGCTATCACTGTGCATCTACTAAAATGGCTAAAGTTTAAGAGAAGAACAATGTCAATTGTTAGAGAAAATGTAACGCACTGAAAGCCTCATCCATTGCTGGTGGGAATGTTAAATTGTGTGGCCACTCTGAAAAACCATTTGACAGTTTTATAAAAAGTGAAATATATATTGTATGACTCAGTTGGTCCATCCCTCAGTATTTATCATGAGAAATGAAAACCCATGTCCACACAAAGCCTCAGGTATGAATAGTCAGAGCAGATGTATTTAAGTCTTAGAGAGAAAACAAGTGCTTATCAGCTGGGGAAAATATAAATTGTGTTCTATCTAAACAATGAATATTAATCAGAAGTAAAAGTAAATAAACTACTTCTACATGCTCTAACATAGTTACATTTCAGTGTGGTTAATCTTAATAAAAACCTAGTATAAAAGAATTGCATATTTATAATTCTGTTTAGATAAAAGTGTAGAATACCCTGGTAAATAGTGTAGCCACTGAGCATTATAGCCATTATTGAATATTTGAAATGTGACTAGTTCAAATTGAGAGATATTACAAGTATAAAATGAATATCAGATTTTTAAATCATAGTATAAAAAAGAGAATGTAAAATCTCATTAATAGTTTGGTATTGATTTTGATAATACTTTTGAAATACTATATTGTATTAAATATGATTTTTAAGTAAATTTCATTTGTTTCCTTTTACTATTTAAACATGGCTGCTAATAAATTTATAATTATATATAGAGTCACATATAGCTTATAGCGTCAGTTCTCTTATAAGCAAGCGCAAAATTTCCTATAGTGATAGAAAACAGATGAGTGATTATCTGAATTTGTTTGGAGAAAGAAGGAAAAATAGACTACACTAACTTTAGGGGAAAATAAAGTACATTAGTAAAGAAAACTATTCATGATAATTTGAAGAGGGTATTATATTAAAATTCTCCTCCTGTAATAAAGTATGCATCTCTGTGAGGCAGGTTTTTCATGTACTTCATGAAAATGACAGAGAGACTGCAGTGGTCTCTATAAGGATCCAGCTGTCTTCTATGAAGCCAGACACTGGACATGTGTAAAAATTTAAAATTTGCCACTCTGTATTTTGTGTTTTTGAAAATAGTAGCTCTTCATTTAAAATGTTATATATGTTAACACGTACTAGGTTCTTATTCACTTACAATATTGTTCACTGATAATTGTATTAATATTTAAATTTGTTTATTCATTCCATTGAAAAGATGAAGTCAATAAGTCTGTTTATATAAATAATTTTTTAACACTCCACTAGAATTTTATAGAGTGCCTGGAGACATCCCAGGATGTACTGGAATGGGAACTTCCCCAAGAGATATGTACGCAAGCAAGGAGAAAAATATACTTGTGGGCCGGAGGGTTAGCTCAGTGGTTCCAGCGCCTGCCTCACAAGCGCGAGGTCCTGAGTTCTATCCCCGGTAACCACATACAATGCTGGGCATGGAGACTCACGCCCACCAGCCATCAATACCACACACCACAGTGCCGGGCGTGGTGGCTCACGCCTGTAATCCCAGCACTCGGGAGGCAGAGACAGGAGGATTGCTGAGTTCGAGGCTTGCCTGGGCTACATAGTGAGCTCAGGGCCAGCCTGAACTACAAAGCGAGACCCTGTCTCAAAACAAAAACAAAAACAAAAAATATATATATACTTGTGTATTTTTAAAATCAGTTTACATCTGTGTATTCTAAAATTGGTTTCTATCTAGTTCAGTCCACCAGGCTTTTGCACAAGCCCTCTTAGCTAGAAATAAAAAGTCAATTTTTCTTCCTTATCTGTTTATCAAGCTTATTCCATTTACTATAATGACTTCCAGGAAGGTTTTAGCCATACACACTTCACAACAATTAATTGCAACCCCAGTCTCACTGTTTTAGGAAACTATATTAGTCAGGATCCAAAAAGAAGCCAGAAATCACACCAGTTAGCTATCAGAGAGAATCCAATATAAAGGATTACTACTATCCAGGAAGTAGACAACTGAACTGACAAAAAAAGAATATTAAGGTATTGTAGTTGTAACATGCACAGGATACATCTGTTCTACTGAGTTGAGGGACCGAAGAAAGAGCCCAGCACCACAGAACCTGGTACCAGAGAGTTGGTTTGAAACTGAGATACTAGCTGGACAAGCAACACTAGGACAGCACCTAAGCTCCCAGCTCTTGGCCCCAGCATACCATTGTGTGCTGAATTCACGTAAAGGTGAATGATAGTAATCTGTATCATCCAAGCCTGTGTCCCTCTGCCTCTTAGTCCTATCTCCGGACACAGGAGCTTTGTTTAATTGATTTTTTTACTAAGATGTAATATTAGTAAACCTTTTTTTATCGGGGACTAGGCTATGTAACTCAGGTCTCAGGGTCTCAAGGTCAGTGTTATCTTTCCTAGGGAACAGGGAAGTATGTGGAAGGCCGAATGGCCCCTGGCTATGGGCAGAGTACTTATAAGCTGGCACTCCTGAGGCAAGACAGCATCTGCTGAGGACAGCTGTCAATACACATGCATTAGAATGTAGAGAAAAACCTGGCTCCTCATTAACTGAATCCTTACCCACTTGTCCTCTGTAGCTGCCGTTCTCCTCCTTCCCCCTGCACTTCTCCCTGGCTAATAACCGTGGGTCACCTTTGCAGACTTGTTCGAGTCTCTCCACTAGAGGCGTGTCTCCTCCTGCTCCCCGCTTCATATCTTAAAAATCATCTCTATCTCTTTCATTTATTCCTCACTGTGTTCCCCAAAAGGTAGCTCAGGGTATGATCAGCCCCCGGTTACATTATGGAACACACTATGATAATTTGAAACATGTATAAAATATGTAATAATGAAATCAAGGTAGTACTTCTATGGCTTTAAACATTAGTCACTTTTAAGTGTTTGGAATTTCGTTCTCCTCCAGCTATTCTGAAGTATCCTAGTTCTAACAATAGTTACCCTACTGTGCTATGAAGAACCAGAATTCGTACCTCCTCTGGCACTGTAGCTTGAGCTCCTTATGTAACTTCTGTCGGGCCTCCTAGCCCTTACCTTTCCCAGTCCTAAGTGACCACTACTCCATTTTGTTCTATGAAATCAACTTTATTGTTCCTACATCTAAGTGAAAACATGATGTTTGTCTTATTTCACTTAAACTAATGACTTCTAGTTCCATCCACCTTCCTGGCAACAATGGGATTTCCTTCTTTTTGTGGGCAAGTAGTAGTTCACTGTGTATAAATACCACATTTTTCCTTGTCCCCTCCTCCACAGATGGGCATCTAGATTGATTGCATGTCTTAGCCCTTGTGAATAATACTGAAATAAACTTAAGAGTGCAAATATCTCCTCAGTACAATGATTTCTTCTCTTTTGGATATGCTCCTACTAGTGGAACTGCTGGGTCATATGACAGTTCTATTTTTAGTTTGTAAAAAGAAATTTCCATCCTGTTTTTTGTTACAGAAGGCTCATGATCCTGCAGCTAACAGTGAATGGGAATGTCCCCAGGTCATATGGCACAGACACTGGTGGGGCCAGGCATGTACCATTGCTATGTACAATTTTGGAGCTATGGGAAGCAGATGGCATTTCTCTAGGGACCAGAGGACAGGTACAGATGATTTTGCACTGATAGCGATAAGCCCAAGATCAAGGGCTGGGGAGATGAACTTCTTTAGTTCCCTCAAGTTTAGTTGACCAACTGTGGTGCCAGAGTTTGGGGTACTGGTTACTGTGTTCCTAGAGCTGCAGAGCATAGCCGAGGCCTTGCCCAGCTTCTGAGAGTTAAGTGATACTGGGACTTCTTTTTACCAGTACCCACAATCCCATCGTCATAGACTGAGAAGACCTTCACAAGCTCCTGTAGGCCAAGTGCAGCCAGAGCTTGGGCCCCGACAACTGCTGATCCAGAAGCTCTGGCACACTGATGGGCCTATTCCCAAGAGCTGGTGCCCGCTCACGGGGCAGACAGTGGAGCCGGCTGCTGGCCGTTAAGCAGGGTGGCATCTAGCAGTGGCTACCACAGCAGCTTCGCTCCTGGTGCTCGGAGAGAGGAGCCAAAGGGAGCCCTTCTCTGGAATACAGCAGTCATTCTGCCTCTAGCCAGCCCTCCAGAACGGACTGGAATTGTTCTGCAGCCGGGACTGCTGGACTGCTGGTCTCACAGGGTTGTTTATTCTCTTCTACCTGTCTTTTCCTGTCAGAGTGGAATCTACTCCGCCTCCCCAAGAACCCCCAATTATGGCTGCAATCCTCTGTGTTCCTTTCTCTGGGACTGCCTTTCTGACTGTGCTGTTTAGGGTTCCTGTCACTGGCTTGCTGATTTCCAGTCTTCTCCCTCAATCACTCCCATCAAAATGCAGTTTCTTTCTCCTTCGGGGCCCTGTACCGCTATGGCTGCAGGCAGGACACCTGCCTTCAGCCCATCTTGCATCCACATCTTTGTTTTATTTGTCTTAGTTCCCCAAATCCTCTTGGAATGCCCCTCGTAGAGCACAGTTATTGAACTATTCATTAAATAAAAGCAAAGAGTTACGTTCTGTTAGGTTCAAACTTTAAACTCTAACAGAGTGAAATCTTGTCTGAGGAATGAACGAGGATTGAAATGGTTTCTTATTCTGAAAGAATTTCCTAGACGTTCATTCAGTTTGAACTAAGTTTAATGGTAGCAAATGATGATAATTGCTATGGGCCATGATGTAAGATATAGCTCATTAATTCCGAAATGACCCTTCACCCATGTTTGGAAAGAGATATAAAGAACCACATGACTTGGTATCCTTAAAACGTACCAAGCTGGACTCTTGTCTGAAGAAAGAATAAGAATTGACATGCTTGTTTATTATTCTTATTCTGGAAGAATCTCTTAAAGTTTGGGAAGAGATACCAGAGACCACATGAATAAAGGAATACAAAATTTATAACATCACTGTAGATAGTTGACTTAATTGAGTTCAAAGTTTTTTAAAAAGCTCCAAAGGATTAAGGATAAAAGATAGAGCTATTTTCTTCCTGTGAACTCAGTAAGAACTTAAGCTGCATTTCAAACATGAATTCACCAACATGAAAATTCATTAAAGCCTCAATTAATATGAGGACTCATACTCACCCAAAATTCTTCTGAAAGTCAAATACAGCCTCACCTGCAAAGGGTTTTTCTGGGGGAGAGTGTCACTGAGAACCCCAGACCGTGGTCCTCGGAGTCCACCCCTACACTATCCTCTTAGGCTCAGCTTCTCTAGTCTCATTTCTGATTTTTATTTTCCAGGCTTTTCTTTCTGTGTCTACCCTCTTCCTTCTGAATGTGGCCCTCCGTTTTCAGTGTTGTGTTCCACATGACAGGGGCCACCAAAGGAACAGAAGGTACAGGTCCTGACAACTGCTATTTTTTAATCTAATTGACGATATAAGCCAACATCCACAAAACAACGCAAAGCAGTAGCACAGACACAGTATTACATTTTAGCGACCCTAGGCACAGCTGCTCCTCAACTTATAATGAGATTGTCTTTTTTAATCCCTTTTTCTCCCAATTATTAATAATGCTTATTTATTTTCAAAATATCAGGTTTCAATGCATATACTCTGATGCTATCTATCCCCACTGTTACCCTCCGTTACAGCCTCCATTTCCTTCCTCTTGTCTAAGAGATATCTTGATAAGATCATTGTAAATAGAAATTAATCACTAAAGCAAAAATGTATTTAATACCTCTAACCCATCAGAAAATGCATTTAATGCACCTAACACACCAAACATCATGGTTTAGCAACACAGTCCACTTTCGAGCATTTGCTGTTTTTCCCTGTGTGATTACATGACTGATAGGAAATGTCTTCCCACAAGTCACTAACCCAGATAGAGATCAAAATTTAAAAGTGTAGTTTCTATGGATGTATATCATTTTCACACCATTGCAAATCATAAATCAAACTGTCACAAGTCAGGGCCCCTCTGTACTGATCTCTAACAAAAGTCAGCATTCAATTCATTTCAGCCAAACTAATCCAGAAAGGTTTTCAAGTAACATAACAGCTTTATTTAAAGAGTCTCTTGAAAATCTGTGAGACATCTAGGATCAAACAACTTTTTGAAAAGGAAAATATACATAAAATAATGAGTTTATGAACATCTCTAATTAATATTAATGGTCCTTTGATGTTTTGGAACAGTGAATACCAAACAGCAGATGCTAAAGAGCAATTTTGAGGGCTGGAGATTTAGCTTAGTGGTTCCAGCGCCTGCCTAGCAAGCACAAGGTCCTGGTTCAATCCCCAATAACCACATACCATAATACTGGGCATGGTGACTCATGCCCACTGGCAATCAGTACCACATACCACAAATGCCGGGTTTGTTGGCTCAAGCCTGTAATCTTAGAACTCAGGAGGCAGAGGCAGGAGGATTGCTGAGTTTCAGGCTTGCCTGGGCTTCATAGTGAGCTCAGGGCCAGCCTGAACTACAAAGTGAGACCCTGTCTCAAAAAAAAAAAAAATTTTTTTTGAAAAAGTTGAAGTCACCATGACATTTCCCTTCTATGTTGCCATCCAGTCTGTCCACTGGCCTTTCTTTAACCTAAGCCAGTTTTTGCAAAGGGCCTTGCGTGCTCGCTACGGTGTTTGTCACAGGCCAGACCAAAAGAGCTTAGACCATCCACTAAATGGAGAAATTTGATTACAGATTCCTGCTTTATCCTATTTCCACTCCAAAATTCTAAAGAGACCACTGCCCAATACCAGGAAGAGTTAAGTTCTTAAGCAACAAAAACTTAACAATCTATATTTGTAAACAAATTCCTTTTTCAGTAAAATTGCTTTAAAAAGAATTACAGTGATCTAGTCAGTGGCTATCACCAAAAAACATCAGAGGGTGGAAAACTTGGCTTCACCCTCCATTAGAATCAGCCAACTTCACTGTGCCTTCTGCCTGATAATTATAGCTCTTATTAACAGCAATGGGTTTAATAACATAAAAATAATAGGCATTACAAATTGCCTGCTCTCAAGAGGCTCTAGTGATTTGTGTCATTTCAGATGCCAATACAGAAAAGCATGACTTTTGTTTAACTCAGTCACTGATGGAGTTCTCTAAGTGTCGTGAAATTATGCAATTTGATGGTCATGTAAATCGCACCTTCTCTAAGAAAATACCCTTTTAACCCCACTTTGAGGAAATGGCAGTGCTTTTTCCTACCTGTGCCATTAGATTTCTATCCTTCTTGCACTCAAGTGAATTCACGTATGAACAGTATAAAAATATATTTTAAAATTCTGAGGCAGTGGCCTAACTTTTGAGTTTTTATTATAAAGTATGCTTATTAAAATAGCACTCAACCTGGAGAATTTGGAAAATAAAGAGATGTATAGAGAGGAAATTTTAGAATCATCTAAACCCTTACAATCTAAAAAGAATCACTTGTTATAATTTGGCATATTCTAGTACTTTCTTTAATATATTTTGCATAGCTGAGATATTTTATACTGTTTATAGATACATTTTTTCACTGAGCATAACTCTGAACATTTCCTCTCTCCATTAAAATCTTGGTAAATGCAGTTTTAGTGGTTTTACCTTCCACACTGTGAGTGCACATCAAGTTATTTAATCATTCCCAGGACTGAACCCAGGACCTTCCCATGAAGTTACAGCCCTTCAGCCCCATTTTATTTTTTTGATACAGGGTCTCAATAAGTTGCTAAATTGCTTAGAATGGGCTTGAACTGGAGATCTTCTTGCCTCAGCCTCCCAGAAGGCCTGGATTACACATGGTCTGTTCTCCTACTGATGAACGTTTAGCAAGTTCACATTTCCACCACTGTAAGAGATAACTTGATGAATGCATACGTGCGTTTATTCTATGAACTCTGAGGAAGGAATTGGGAGTGGTTTCCTTACAGACCGTGGCCCTGTCATTAAGGGTTTTGAAGGAAATAGTCCTATAGAAGTAAAAAGTCAAACAATATAATAAACATGTTTAGAAATCTCAATGCTTATGAACAAGTTCTTTCCAGGAGATTATTCCAAATTATATGGCACTAACAAAATACATGTATGAACACTACACTACATTATTGCCAGTACTGAGCAATAGTATTTTTAGGGTGAAATGATTCTCGGTGCTATTTTTATTTGTGTTTTGAGTAACCAGTGAACTTGCACACTTGACTCCCAGAGTATTTAAATACTGATGCAAGGTACATAGTAGTAAATCTTTGTAGAACACTTTTTTCTAAATTAACAAGGTCAGTCCTTTTGCGGCCAGTTCTGAGTACTTACATTTCTTCAACTAACCTTCTTACCTTAAAGGTTGTTTTACTCTCACTTTTTAAAAAAAGACACTTTTTGTTGATGTTAAATTATGGCTTAAAGCAAACTGTTCAGTAGACCACAGTTGATCCTTTTTTTTTTTTTTTTTTTTTTTTGAGACAGGGTCTCGCTTTGTAGTTCAGGCTGGCCCTCAGCTCACTATATAGCCTAGGCAAGCCTTGAACTCAGCAATCCTCCTGCCTCTGCCTCCCGAGTGCTGGGATTACAGGCTTGAGCCACGAAGCCCGGCATTTAAGGTATGTGTTACTGATTGCCAGTGGGCATGAGCCACCATGCCCGGTATTGTTGTACGTGGTTACTGAGGATTGAACCAGGGACCTTGGGCTTGCTAGGCAGGCGCTGTAACCACTGAGCTAAATCTCCGGCCCAACATATGAGACTTTTAAGGTTACAGGTATGTTGATAGTGAGTGAAATGGTGATTATTCTATTTGTGATGTAGTATATTTCTGTTCACTCTTTGTATATATATTTTACTGAAAATTTTAAAAATAAATAAGCACATGCAGGTTTTCAAATGAGACAAACATAGGTTCCCTTCATAGCTCTATCCTTTCTGAGCTATGGTTTCATCTGTAGATGGGAAGAATGACATGGAACTGGCAGCAGTGTTGTATGGCTTAAAAATGATGTATGCAAATAATGGCCCAGGGTTTGCACACACTAGGAAGTGTTACCAGGCAAGGTGGTGTGGGGTGGAGCAGACATCTTGCCAGGACTTCTGCTTTCTGTTAAGGAAGTTGTGGTCAGATCTGTTCTTTGCTTCTGCTGGGTCCTATTTATTTATTTATTAAAAACCCCTCTCACTACTGTGTATTGAAATGCTGAAAAAAATCACTCAAAAACCTTATGTGATTTTGAATGTTGAAGTACTTCTCAAAAACAAACTGCAGCGGTTTAAGAAACAGATTTGGTAGTAAATGAGTGTTGTGCGTAATGGGAAGAGTTAGAATGGAAAGTTGATCCCTTGCTAATGTTGTTAGTTGTAGCTTTGAAACTCAGGAGGCGTGTAGAGTAACCCTTGAGGAGAAGTGTTCTGATCAAAGTGTTCTGAGTGCCAGGCCCTCATTCACCACAAACATGCACAAAGCAAATCATACTTCTGAATTGTACACTCTCAGAAGCCCCACTGTACCAACAGATTTTCAGAAAAATTCTAAACTGTGATTTTTTTTTTCTAGTTTCCAGTGTATAGTTCTATATTTCCCAATATAGTGAACAATTTTTAGCTTAAAAATTGGATCAACTGGGCTGGAGATTTAGCTCAGTGGTTCTGGTGCCTCCTCACAAGTGCAAGGATCTGAGTTCGATCCCGGTGACCACATACTATGCTGGGTGTGGCGACTCACACCCACCAGCAATCAATACCACATACCACAGTGCCGGGCGTGGTGGCTCACGCCTGTCATCCCAGCACTCAGGAGGCAGAGACAGGAGGATTGCTGAGTTCCAGGCTTGCCTGGGCTACACAGTGACCTCAGGGCCAGCCAGAACTACAATGCAAGACCCTGTCTCAAAAAAAAAAAAAATCTCATATGTTACTCTCCTTATGAGGTACCCCCCCCCACATGCACAGAAAGTGGTGACCACTCTCCAGAAATTTGCTATTAATTCACTTTCTTTTTTTTTTTGTTATTTTGTTTGGTATGTCTGTGTCTGCAAGGATTATATTTTTGTTTTCCTGTTTCATATTTCATAGAAGTCATGAGTAGTGTGTTTTTCTCAGAAGAATTTCTAAAACTAAATTAACCATAAATCTCTATGCTATCTGTAGTTCTAGAGTTTTTTTAATTGAATTCTTTATTGGTACAATTTATATACATCTCACAATTACATATAACATTGGGGAATTTGTACCAGTATATGATGCAAGTTAATTCTCATTTTTACCCATATCCCTACCCACCCACACCTCCCCACCCACTTTATACATACTCTTTTATTTTCTTTCTGAATCATATTTATTACTTCCCCTCATTACGTTCCCACACCAAATTTCCTATGGAAATTTCCCATTCTATAAAAACTGTCATACTTTCTAGAGCTCATTTGTCATCTACAGGTGCTCGTATCAAAGAGAAGATCCGGTATTTGCCTATCTGTGATCTATTGATTTCACTTATTAGTATATCCTCCAGGTGTCTCCATTTGCACATAAATGAATCGATCTTGTCATTCTTTATGGCATAATAATACTCCATTTTATAAAAAAAACACATCTTATTTATCAACTCCCCAGTTGATGGGCATTTGGGTTGTTTCCAAGATTGAGCTATCACAAACTGAGCTGCTATGAACAAGGGTGTACATCTGTCTTTCCAATGTGATTTTTTAAATTATTTTGGGTATATTCCTAGCAGGGGGATAGCCGGGTCAAATGGAACCCCTAGTCCTAGTTTTCTGAGAAATCTCCACACAGATCTCCACTTTGGTTGCATAAGTCTGCAATCCCACCAACAGTGGAGAAGGGTTCCTTTCTCCCCACAGCCTCACCAGCATTTCTTATTGGTTGATTTTGTGATAGCGGCCATTCTTTGTGTAGTTCTAGAGTTTTAAACCTAGCATAAGTAGAAGCTGAGGGTCATAGCTTTAAGACAGGACTATGATGGGATTTAGGGCACATTATCCCACAATACAACCCTCTGGCATTTAAAAAACACAGGAAGTGGGGGCCGGAGACTTAGCTCAGTGGTTCCGGTGCCTGCCTTGCAAGCAGAAGGTCCTGAGTTCAATCCCAATACCCACATACAATGCTGGGCGTGGTGACTCACACCCACCAGCAATCGATACCACATACCACAGTGCCGGGGGTGGTGGCTCACGCCTGTCATCCCAGCACTCGGGAGGCAGAGACAGGCGGATTGCTGAGTTCGAGGCTTGCCTGGGCTACATAGTGAGCTCAGGGCCAGCCTGAACTACAAAGCGAGACCCTGTCTCAAAAAAAAAAAAAAAAAAAAAAAACACAGGAAGTGGGAGTTTCCCTCACTTCTCTCCTTTGACACAGAAAAGAATCTGAGCCCGCAGGCCTCTCTAAACTCTCCCTGGTTATTACCATGACCAGACCCTTTTGAACATCTGCGCTTCCGCATAACTCTCCATAATGCAGTTTTTCTTGTTTCGTTGGACCCTCCTTTCTGCTTTCCCGTGTCACGTAAAACTTATTTCAGATGAATGTGTGGTGCTTTTTACTCGTTGACCTACTGCTTGTTACAGGAGTCTCACCCGTGAACCCAGTGATGGTGAAGGAATTCCTGTTCTCCTACACCTGTCAGATTTAGCAAATAAAAATATGCTGGCCCCATGTGATATTGTAGGTACATTTATACTCGAGAGAATATTTGTTATTTTCAAATTCAACACAGCATCCTGTATTTTATAAGGCAACTTTATGGTTGAGATTCTTCATACACCTCTCTTGATGCCTGAGCACTGATTCTTAGTAACCCTGGAGGGCGATCGGCATTATTTCTAGCATTTTCCACAACACAGTAATGGAGATGACAAAGGGTCTAGTGTTAGGGGCCCAGGGTCCTAATTTCTACCCTGTAGACATTCGTCATGTGACCTTCCAAGTCTGTTGTACTTTGGAACTTCGAGTTTTTTC
>PVIC010050087.1:0-12927 GCA_004025085.1 Thryonomys swinderianus | reverse complement strand
TACATTATCTTAAGTTGATGTTTTTCTTACCTGATTTTCCAAGTAATTTTAATAATCCATCAAATAACATTAAAAATACATCACCAGTGACTAGTTTTATGTAATTTCTAGAAAAAAAATATTTTCAAGTTTAATAAACAGTTCCAGAAAAATCCAATCTGTTATCTTTATTGCAGGTATTTTTCTTTTTCTAATTATTTCTGTACAAATCATAAGACCATTAGCCCATTCAAGTGCATCTCTGATCTTTAGTAATAGATCTGTCACTTGCTCAGAATATGTACCACCTAGTTAGACCTTATCAGTTCATATGCGAAACCCTGATTAATCAATATGGGGCAGCTTTTGTTATATTCAACATTTTTATAATTTGAAATGTTATTTTCCTGGTGCTAACCATCTACAAGCAATCAGATGCCAGCCCATTTATAATAGGTTTTTCTCCTCCTAGCAGGATGTTGCTTTTGGCTATAAAAAGTTAATTTCAGATCCTGATATACTTGCATTAATTTTTGAGAGATCGACTGAGTGTAGTACAGCAAAGAATAACATGAACACCACACCCCTGTGCTGTAGCTAATCATTTGTTACTTCAAGCCGGAGCAACAGTGTTCATGTGAAGCCTGCGGTGTGTCTGTGGAAAAGAGGGGAATGGCCAGAAAAGGCGAAGCAACAGTAGCACGATCTAGAGGGATACATTTTAATACTTACAGTTCTGGACATCTTAGGAATGTTTTATGATTGGAATAAATTATTATCTTGAATAACAGACCCCCATCCTCTATGCAGACGTCTTTGCCTCCGAATGGGGAAGCTCACTGTAATGTTATCTTCTCTGAACCATAAGTGTTCTCTAGAAACCATATGACTGAGATGTTCATCAGCTGGGATGTTTGCTGTAATTCACCAATAAATTTGAATAATTTGACATAATTTCTGACAAAGATGAATGTTTCCACATTCATTTCCATAGTAAGGGAGTGTCTACGTGAAGAACCAGTTTGACTGACTTGACCTGCCAAATTGATCAGAAAAAGAACAAAATAGCAGCCTTTCAGTCCGTAGGATTAAAGCACTTTGTGTGTACAAACCACCTCGGCGGCCTGTCAACCCACACCTTGCATAAAAGTAAATCCCGTTGGAGTCTGTAGGGCGACAGGAAGGCAGAGCACTCAGACACGTGGTCGAGGAATGGCGGGCATGCGGGCTCTGGCGGCCGGGGCAGTGCAGACGAGAGGGGCTGCGTCGTCACGGGAGAACTTGGCTTTGGTCCTGGCGCAGCCCCGTCATGCCACAAGTGATACCCAAGCCGCTTGTCCTATTTGCTCATTTGTATAAAAAACAGTCGGGCCGGATCACTTGGCATGTCCTCGACAACTTTTCCTTCTTTCTGTTTATGTGACGTTGCAGGTGTAGCCATGTTCTTATTAATATTTCAGCTGTTTTCAGGAAGCCCCAGCGTGGCATTTGAATCCGTTTTCATACAAAGAACATAGGAGATGCAATCGTATTGCTTTCCCAACGATGAGAATGTAAATGGTAAGGCAGTAGGCTCTCACCCACCCACTCCTACGGACTGAGGGAAGTGGCATCAATAGCAAATTACTGTCTAGAAAATTTAATTCAATTACCACAGAATTCAACAAGAAGTGTATTGTCCCTTTTGTTTAAGGAGGAAAGGGGCTAATGGATCGTAGTGAGTGCTGATGCTTGTGTGGGAAGAGACAGACTCAAAGAAGCCTCACACTGCCTGACAACCTGGTGACAGAAAGTAGTATGGTACATTTCATCGGGACACCCACAATGGGAGTGGCAGGTTGAGTTCTTATGAAAATGGGTAAGGAATCAAAAGTAAGGAAACTCAACATTTGTTCCCCATTCCTATGCATATTCTTTTTTTAATCTCTTTTTCTGTACCTGTGTGTGTGTGTCTGTGTGTGTGTGTGCGCATGCACGCAGGCATGCATGTGTCTTCGTGTCTGTGTGTTACTAGGAATGGAACCTGGAGCCTTTATACTAAGCTACATTCCTAACTTTTTTCTTTTCTTTTTGAGACAAGAGTCTTGCTAAATTGCTCAGGTTGGGCTTCAACTTGAAATCTTCTTGCTTCAGCCTCCCAGAGTGCCAGGACACATGCATGTACTACCATGCCCAGCTCTTTCTCTCCCTTTTATTAAAGCCCTGATTAGGGTAAACTGCCCGTTCCAGGAGCCACTTACATTCTTCCTCACTCTGGATTTCTTCTCTTGACTTCCCACCAGTGTTGTTCACTGTCTTCTCTGGAAGGACAGTGAGTGATGTTTTGTTGACACTTCTGCACGCTTTTTAGACACACACGTGCCCAGAGGAACAACACAGAAGCTTCCTAGCAGTTTGCCCCCGTCCTTGTACTACAGGTCTTCAGTAAAATTTTCTGAAAACCACTCAGTTGTTAACTCATTTCTGCACCATGTCTGTTTCATTTCTAACCTCATTAGATAAGGCATATGCGTAATTCTGTTTTGTACCTTGCCTTTTATATTATTAACACTCAGTAAAATAGTGTAAGAATTTCAGCCTGCAGTACTGTCAATCTGTCACCTTTCATGCACTGCTTTAAAATTCTGAAAATGTAAATGAAGTAATTAACCTGATATGAAATAGTGACATATAATTGACTTTCTAAATTAGTGAACTACTACTGACTTTTTTTTTTTTTTACATCTTTGCCATTTTATAGGATTTCACCTTGGCTAAATTGGCTATTTAACAAAAGGTGTGATGTAACAAAAATTCGGCTTCCTACCCTAATAAATACTGATGCTTATTAATCATCCTTTACGATGCTGCCTAAATGCTATATTATTTTAGGTTCTCATTGAATCTTCCTGCCTCATGAAACTGAGGAAAGATTTCATTTCTGCAAAATAGACTCTAAATTATTGACTCAACTGGCAAATGTCCTCCACGGAAGTATTAAGGGACAGACACATGAAAGAAAGTAGAACTAAAAAAATAAATAAATCACCTAGAGACTAATTCTCCTTTACGCACCTGTCTCCCACCCCGGTGCACTCATGCATGCGTGCTGTCATCAGATGTCTAAATGATAGGTTTCAGGGTTCTTCTCTTCTCGTCAGTGATCTGAAGTGTGAATCCAGTGTTTTCCATTAGGGTGGATATTGATAGAGGACACTTAGTGCGTAGTGACTGTTGTTTATGGTTCACTAGTATGTGAACCCTGAAGTACTCTCTCACGAGATGTAGTGGCTGTGCATCTTTCTGTGTGAGATGAAGATGCGCTATATTCATAGCACTAAATAGCTACCTGCAATCGAATCCTATCTCTTGTCCCACCCACTGATCAGCATATTTTCATTCACTACACACTGTCCCGTAAAGTCGTACCTCAGATCAACTTATTTCAAACCATATATCGCTCTTGATTTGTATGATGATTTCAGAAATATGAGAGGTACCTTGGTGAGAAAAAAAGTCTACTCCAGGAAACTAGAGTTAGTCTTCGCATGATGGGGAAGGGAATTGGAAGAGGAGAGGACAATAACAGGGATAAAAATAATCAACATATGTCTTCCACATGTACCAACATTCCATCGTGAATGTCATTATTCTGTACTAGTATTTACCAATAAAAAACAAAAATATATTACAATCCACAAATATATAGATTTTCAGTTATACTTCAGTAATGCTGAAGAAAGAAAATAAGCTCTCTAATACATAATCAGAATTATATTTAAAAATCCCAGTGTAAAGAATGACCTGCATTTTTTTGGTTCAACCAGTGTGCATCTAAATGGCTGTTATCACTAGGTGTTTGGATAGAGATTTCTTCCGGGCACAGTATTCACTTGAATGTTTTAGCAGGAACAGAAGCTCCAGGTATTTAGCATAAGTTCCTAGGTAGAAGAGCCATCTGGAGATCCTTGTTCAAATATTTTCAAACAGTGTAAAAATCCAGTGATTTATACTTATTAAAATTATGTCATGTTCCCATTTAAAAGCAAGTGTCAACCTGTTCCATTGTCTGACAACTCTGATAACCTGCAACTGAGTAGTGCATCCTGTCTGAAGAGCATGTAGGTGACTGGTCGGGAGATCTCGCCCCTCCCACCCTCTGTGCAGACCCCCCCCACCCTTTGCCCTGTGCCAGTTGCATAAACATGAGGCTACATAGAAGAATTCAGTCAAGTGAAGATTTTTCTATGTTTCTAGAGGCAAAAACTTAGGAATGTTTGGTAGGACAGAGAAGCTGACATCTGGAAAAGAATCATAATCTCAAATATCTGTAGTCCCCAAATTACATAGCACAGTCTTTACTCTCTTTGTATTATGGGGAATAAAGGCTGAGATTCCATAACACCTACTCTCTTTCACAGTGAAACTTGCTCACCCTTTCTTTTCCCCATCAGAACCGTCATATTTGATCTTATTATTGCAGAAAGTGGGTCGTGAAGAGTATATGCTCTATTTGAATTGAATTGTTTTCTACTGGTATAGTTGCTATTTCTGAAAAACCTTTGCTCTGTAATTCCGAAAATCAAATTGTTTGTTAATGAACTTAAAGAATTTTTAAAATTTGTGATTTCAGTTTTTTGCTTTGTTCTTTTTGTTTTTGCTTTGCTTTGCTGTAGTCAATGTGTTTTTTATTCATTTAGCTTTGTATTTTTCTCTGCATTATTTTTGGTTGGTGAATATTGAAAAATTTAGTAGAATACTATGGTATCAGCATAGGAAAGACCTAGAATCTATAGGAAACTGGTGCGGTCTGTTAGGTGGTAGTGAGGTAATAATCACAGCATGCTCTTGAGAACACAAGACAGTAATTGTGTCTTAGGCACATTGGAAGGGTATAGAAACAAATACTGTGGTTTCAGCTATCGGCTGTGCTGCACAACTCAATCCCACCATCAGTGAAGAACTTGCTACCCCTACTCCTTTGTCAGGCCCATCCCGTATCGCCTCAGCCACTTCCAAGCCCTTACGCAATGACAGAATAATGTGGGACCTCATTTACACCTTCACTTCCTCTCACTAGAGAAATGATACAGTATTTACACATCTGTGTCCCATTTATTTTACTTAGGAGTATGGCCTCAATGTGTAACCATTTAGCTATAAGTGTCTTGAGTTTATCTTTCTTTGTGGGTGCATAATACTCCATGTTATAGCGGGGGGGACAACATCTTATTCTTAAAAAAGGATAATGTGGTGAATAAAGGGCCAAGCAGTTGAGCCCAAGTTGGGGCCATTTTGAAGGACCATTCTAGGTCTGTATCTCCCCTGGAGTTGTCTGTGAGTGTCATTGTGCCAGGTCTGACCTTGACATCTCTCCCCACCGATTCCTGCCTCACCCCTCCCTCCTTTCCTCATCTTTTGTTCCTGATAACATACAGCCTGCATGCTACATACAGTCTGAGTCCTGGGGAACTCACCCTGTGATGTCAACATTCCAAACCAGAAATCACTGTAGCTTCCCAATTCTTATGTTCCCTACTTAGTCCACTTCTCAAAGTAGCACTCCTTTCCCTCAAATGACTTCTGAGCATCTGTTGTGCCCATCACCATGAAGAGAATAGGAATGCGGTGTTGGTAAACACGGCCCTGACCTCACGTAACACACATTTCAGCAAGAAGGAGAAGTAAACAGATCACCACCAGTGTTGTATTTCAGAAGGTAAAGTGTAGACTGTTAAATACAAAAAGTGACACAGTGAAGAATGGACTGTTTCACTGGCCAACTCTGTAAACCTGGAAAAGTTACTTTCTCGACCTTAAATGTTCTCATCTCTAAAGAATATAATCTCTTCACTCCTAGTATAGTCAGAGAGAAATTGTTCTAAGACAATAATCTATATATTAATACTCAAAACATGAAGAACCTCTTCTGTAGCTAAACCCACTTCCTTTCCTAAGTTGTGAGGTCTTCCTAAAGGTCAGAAATCATGTCTTCATCAACTTTGTATCTGTGACCTAGAACAGTTGCTCAGTGAGAATACTGCATTCTCCTTTATACCAGATTAAAGAGTTTGCAGTCCTTAAAGTACGTTGAAAACACTACAGGTAATTGGAGCCTTAATTTTAATTAAATTACTATGTATAGAGTTCTTAAATAGATTTTAGTAAGATTCACCAAACATCATTGTGGAAATTCAATGTAAAGGCTTATAAGAGAAATTTGTTAAGTAACGTTCTCTTATATTCTTATTATCAACTTTATGTCTTCACCACAGGGAGCCTTGTCCCTTTACCGTCCTTTTTACCACATCAAAGGAAATGGTGTCCCCTGAAACTTAGAGGTTTAATTCTCTCAAGGAGAATGTACATGCTGGCCCCTGCTGAACCTAATGAAATCCTTGAGTACAAGTTTTGAACCATTGATGATTGATGATTTGTGAGTCCTTATGTACCTAAGATAAACTAAATTGTATACCTAACTTTCTGGAATGTGCCAGTTAATAAGGGCTCAAAGTGGATTTTTAAGATGGGTATTGTGGACATACTTGCTACTTATTTATGCTGGAAATGTTTCTTGGTACATAGTACATTTACAAGGTTTCAGACATTCACTTTTCCATGTAAAATTATGTCACTATTGAAATGTCTTAATTGGTAAGACTGCCTTAGGATTTTTTTTTTTTTTTTTTTTGAGACAGGGTCTCGCTTTGTAGTTTGGGCTGGCTCTGAGCTCACTATGTAGCCCAGGCAAGCCTCGAACTCAGCAATCCTCCTGTCTCTGCCTCACGAGTGCTGGGGTTACAGGCGTGAGCCACCATGCCCGGCACTGTGGTATGTGGTATTGATGGCTGGTGGGAGTGAGTCTCCATGCCCAACATTCTATGTGGGTACCGGGGATCGAACTCAGGACCTTGCGCTTGCGAGGCAGGCGCCGGAACCACTGAGCTAACCCTCCGACCCCTGCCTTAGGATTTTGAGTGAAAATGTTTATCTCCACTTTGGATTTGTATAATATCTCCTCTTCATATATAATCATTACCATTTTCAAGTCTGTGTTTAACAATACCTTGCATACTGTGATCATTCTAATTACATAATAAAACCTTTTAATCAAAAACTCACCATGATGATCATTATACCATTCTCTGAGTGGCTGATGCTTTTTATCTTCCCTTACAATTAATTTGTTCCTGACATAATAAATGTTTGGGATTTTTTTTATTTTGTTTTATTTTTTTGTTTTTGATTGGTAAAGTTCATTTTCAACCATCACCTTTTCCCTCGCGTCATGTGAAGTCTTGGCCTTCTCTCCCGTTTCCCACACTGTCAGTCACTTTATGTTTGCTATGTTTTCTTTTCTTTTCCTCTAAACCTCCCTTACACATGCTTTTTTGTCATTGAGGAAGCCTGCACGTGGCAGCGTGTTCTAGGCAGGAAAGGAAAAGGAAGTTATTACTGCTCTCTTCTGGCCGCCTGCAATAATAAATCATAACTTGCCATTCCCTAACTGCTGGCTGGAGACTTATCTTCATAAATGCATGTGACCCAAGAAGTTTCAGTTTACATACCCTATCCCTTGGTGTCCTGCCCGTGGAGAGCCTTTTCCTTCCTGAAACTAGACAAAGGTTGCAGGAATTGAAGCCGGGGCTTCAAAGCACAGGAAAAGGGAATGTTGTCTTATCCTGCACTGCAGTGGGGATCCAGCTGGCCCTGTTTACCTAGCCAGGGTGTGCGGCTGTGTGTCCATCTGTGCGGGGCTCCGTTCAGCACCAAGCCTTCCTCTTGAGTTTGGGATTTAAAATATGTCTTGTGTGTTTTTATACATTTTTATAGTGCAAAGTGTATTGGTTTGGGGTATGTGCCTAAATTCCTAAGCTTTGAGCAGAATGAAACTTTACAGAACTTACCAGTTTTAGAATGACATTTAACTTGTGTTAGACATATAGTCACCAAATTATTAACTTTCCAAACCAGTTTTCAAAATGAAAGGGGTCTCGGTGAATAATGACACCAGCTTAATGGGCACAAACTAGGACTGTCTCGAGTGAGCTGGCATTTTTGTCCATCCTATTTATTCAAAATTATTTCTTTTAAAAACCTCTGAATGGGCCGGAGGGCTAGCTCAGTGGTTCTGGCGCCTGCCTCGCAAGCGTAAGGACCTGAGTTCGATCCCCGGTAACCACACATAATGCTGGGCGTGGAGACACGCCCACCAACAATCAACACTGCATACCACAGTGCCGGACGTGGTGGCTCATGCCTGTCATCCCAGCACTCAGGAGGCAGAGACAGGAGGATTGCTGAGTTCGCGGTGGCTTGCCTGGGCACCATAGTGAGCTCAGGGCCAGCCTGAACTACAAAGTGAGACCCTGTCTCCAAAAAGCAAAAAAAAACAAAAAAACAAAAAACCTCTGAATAAGCCCAGATCACTTTACAAAGCAGAAGTGACGTGCTGGCGATGGATGGAGTACTTCTGTGACACTTCAGAGTTGCTACACTGTCAGCATGAGTTTTGATGACCTGAGGAGTGTATAGGTACCATATCTAAAAGGGAGGATACATCTTAGCAACAGGGCCTGAGTTCCAGGGTAAAAATAATTAATAGCTGCCACCTTTATTTTTCACATGGCTTTTCTCCTTTATGCTTCAGTAACACTGCAAGGTGACTATTACTGTTATTCCCATTTGGGGAATGTTACAGTGATTAACCAGAAACACAAATCTTGTGTGACTCATTCTAAAGCCTCTGCTTGCTTTTTACTACAATGCTATACTGCCTTCCTCTGGACACACTTTATATCTCAGTGATTCTCTTTTTTTGGAACAGATGCACTCAGTCTGTTTAAAAAGCAAACTGGTAACAAGGCAGTCTTTGCCTTCGCCCTGCTGCTAACCACGTTCCGTGCTTTCTCGCAGCTCCAGTCAGTGAGGGGCTGGGTGGTGGGGACACGGGCCTGCCGCCGTGCTGCTGCGGTGGGGCTGCCTCACGGCCGAGCATGCGCACTCTGGCCAGGCTGGGGTCCCGATGACAGGGCTCTAAGTAGGTGTGCTGTGCCTTTTGTCTACCCTGGGCCTTACAGTTTTAGAATTGCTATGCATTGTAACTGAAGGAAAAGAAGTCCTTCAGAAACGTTTCCTTTCTGGACCTTGAGCTTTTTAAACATAATATTTGGCATGAAATGAGTTGTACTAGTCCCTTTTAAACAAGTGAGAGTAATGTATTCATTGACCTATATGGGGAGGGCAGACTGCATATTTTCTTGAACCCCTGCTATCATGGTGGTGTGTGTGTGCCAGGTCTGTTACTTGTTTTACATTCCGTTTATGTGATACAGTAACTCTGTGACCGGCGTCCACTTATCAACCCCCTCAGACATCCTCAAGTGAAAACCGAGAACAGCAAAGGTTAAAATAACAGACTCGAGTTATCCTTACCAGAAGTGGCAGAGTGGGGATTTGAACCCAGGGACCTGCCTCCTAAGTCCTTGAATTTCACCACTGGACTTAGCTACAAAGCCCGCTTGCTTGACAGCTTGCTCTTTGAAAAAGAGAGAGCTGGATGCAGATAGTTGTGAAGTGTGAGGGCTGAAAGCCCCACTGGCCTGACTTTCCTGCGGGGCAGCACAGTGTTCAAGTGCATCTTCCGAAGTACGTGGTTTTGGTCAGTAGAAGTTCAAGCAGCAGGCGTGACGGGGCCAAGGTTTTACTATTACAGCAGAGGTGATTTCTAGCCTTTGAGTAACATGTTTGGGGGATAGATTTGCTCAAAAGAGGAAGAATGAGTGGTAGTGCTGGCGGTAATAGGAGCGACTGTGCCGCACTCGGAGTCGGCTGTTTGTCCTCCGGGCACACTTGGGACCTGGGGGCCACAACAGCACCAGGCCGGGATGTGCCGCGAACATGCAGACATAAGCGGGACGTGGCAGAAGAGGTCTGGCTAAACAGTGTGGTTCATCAGCCACATGAAACAGTGCTCAAGTGGGAGCGCTGAGTACTACCGTAGTCCACAGTCAGAGGTGAAAAGATACCAGTTCTTCGTACTTTCCCACCTTTAAAACAAGTTCTCTGGGATCTTAACTGAAGCAGCTCTAGAGGGAGCCAATCTATTTATGTACGTGTATTTTTTAAAGGCATCTCAAACCTCAGCGGTCCTATTAACTGGAGCGATGACGCCTTCATGCTCGTGCAGTAGTAATGACCCTCAGCTGTATAAACGGGCAGCAGCGTCAGGTCCTAATCTGAGAGAAATGTGCATTATTTGATTTTTCCTTCAGAAGATCTCTTCCTGTACAAGTAAATCACATGCTGCAACCCTCTAAGTGCATGTGTGTAACACGTGTCATAATTTGAAAAGAAGGTAACGGCTTTGCTGATGGAAGCTTTTAAAACATTTCTCTCAAGAACGCTGTACATGCTTACATACAAACGCCATATACGTGTAAACCGTCTTTACCTATAAACCCACCTCTCCCCTCAACTCACACTGCCTCTTCCCGGAGCTTCCCCTGGACTTTAAAATAAAAGGAGCGACCGTCTGTGTGCCATGGACGCCAGCCAAAGTACGGGAAAATGAAATGGCCCGCTGCTCCTTTGGGTTAGGGCGAAGTTGGCCAGCCTCGGAGCTCTCTCCTGCTTTGCGTTGAGGCTCTTGAGGGGGTTAAATTCCTACTCCTCAAGGCCCCACCTGAGAGGCGCACCAAAGTCTCCGTGGTGCAGCACCCCTGAAAGAACAGCTTGTTGCTCCTCACAAAATAAATCAAGACATCTCCCTGCCTTTATTTAATTTAAATTATATCTTACTCTCACTTAGTGGAAGTAGAAGCGTCTGGTACTTTCTCTTGCAGAGAGTGGGTTCGCGGTAGCTAGTGTTCTGGGAGAAAAGCGATCCAGGGAAAACCTGCACGAGCTTATAAATACAGGGGGAAACGGAAGGGTTTCAGGGGGACACAGAGCATGTGGACTTGGGCAGGAATTTCTTCTGGACAGGGAGGCTCCATCGCTGAGAGCCGTGAAGTGAGCTAAGAGGAGAGCTGCGGTCTGCACGAGGTCCGCACAGCCGGTGGTGCCCAGGAAGGGGGCGAGGAGCGAGGGTGGCTGTCGCCCGCTGGCTTCTGCCGCACTGCAGGGTGCCCGTCGCCGCTCACCCTTCCACACCGTCCTCTGGGAGGAACAGAGTCGCGGGGTTCCCAGTCACCCGCAGCCCCAGTAGAAATGTCAGCATCAAACACATGCGCGTTTCGATCTGTTCAGACTCCGTAGTCCTTACTGGGTAGGCGAAACTTTTGTCAGATTAGTGGCATTGAAAGTAAGGAAAAAAAGAGCAGATTAAGTATGTTTAATCTCAGGTGAAAGGACTCTGAATAGATAGGTCAGTAAAATCAAGAAAGGGAAACAAATGTACTGGGTGAGATAAGCAAATATTTTGTATTAACTCTGACATCATCAAAATAATTTATAGAAGCATCTAACTTCTCATAGCATGGATGTTATTTATTTTAGGACTTTAAGTGCTGCTGATTGTCATTTTACATTCAGTTGATTTATATTTTGGCACGATTTTTTTTTTCTTTAGAATTTCAACGTTGCTTACTGATCTGGATTTCCATCATTTGTAACCATTTTTTTTTTAGTGTCCAACTTAATGAAATACTTTCATGTAAGAAGGAAATTAAGCAAATGTTTGTCTCTGAGAATATTGTGTCTCTGTGTAAGACTCTGTGTAATGCAGATGAAACAACACACACATGGACAGTCCAGTCACTGCCGTCACTATATTTGTGTGATCTCCTTAAACTAAGACTCAGTTTCCTCATCCACAAACAAGAAAAATACAGTTTTTACATACATTGCGTTCTTGCTTGGAAATAAAATGGCTATGAATGTGAATTCAACTTGTTGACTGTGTATCCACATATGAACAAATACTGTGTATAAATATGCATATATGTGTGTGTGTATGTTGTACTTTACTATTCATACCCTGTTAAAGCCATGGAATTTTAGGATATTGATGTCTGTCACTCTTATCAAACTCTTGATGCTATACTGAGTATATCATAAAAATGGAATATTTTCTTTTTGAAAGATTGGTTATAGATGTTAAACTGACCCTAAGTGCAGTTGCTCCCAGGGATCACATACTAGAAGACTTCATTCTTCGGTCGTCAATACACAGAGATACTTAAGTCACAGGAGAGATTAAGATCTCAGGGAATCTCATGGATGTTCAAACAGAATCTCTAAAGGTCCTTTGAGCAGCTCTGAAGGTCCTCTCCTGAGAAGAGCACTTCCATGCACAGAATTTTACAGGGAATTTCATCCATTCACATTCTTAGATCCTGCTTAGATACCACCATCCCCCATTTTAGATTAACATACAGGAGGGTTTTGACAATGTGTCTTTCTCCTTTGCAGATTTCTGGATTTTCCAGAATTTTATGGCTTTTTGTCTTAAACTGTAACACAGCCCAGCTATACCACCCCTTGTTCTTTGCTTTAGATTCCATCTAAAACAGATGGCTCTTAAACCGTCCCAACTGAGTCTGTGTGCACCATCGCCGCTCTCCAGCCTCCTTCAAGTTCTTACTCACCCTGGGCCGCACGGAGGGAGGGAAGGGAAACCTTGAACTAGGTGGAGCAGTGCAGGGAGCCCTGCATTTGGACAGAAACAGCAATTGCAGCCGGTTCCAGCACTATGAAATTAGGCTGCAGACATGCCAAACAGAAGTTAGTAGTCTGAAAAATAAGACCAAGTTCTTCACCAGTTCGCAGTCCTACTAATTTTAAATAAATGTTTAAAATTCTTTGGTACTGGGCCGGAGGGTTAGCTCAGTGGTTCCGGCGCCTGCCTCGCAAGCATAAGGACCTGAGTTCGATCCCCGGTTACCACATATAATGCTGGGCGTGGTGGCTCACGCCTGTAATCCCAGCACTCGGGAGGCAGAGACGGGAGGATTGCTGAGTTCGCGG